>JAQLOL010000005.1:12974846-12986644 GCA_029783665.1 Naso thynnoides | reverse complement strand
TATACATATATATATGTATGTATGTATGTGTGTGTGTGTACTTAATGTTTATTCTCTTTTTCTCTTTACTGATATACATCTTGCTACAAACTCTTCTTTTCCCTTCTTTTTTCCCTCCTAAAGGAACATTTCAAAAACTATTATTAGTATAATAAAGATGCACTTGAAAATACTAGTCCTGTATTAAATACCAATGATCATCCACTTTGGGGTGATGAATATTTAGGGAAGTAATTGTTTACAACGCTCAAGCATTGAGCTGATCTGGTAATCAGGCTATGAAATACAATATTTATTCATTAGAGCAGATTTAATGAGGCCTTGCGGCGCTAATTATGAAAACCAGTGTAGCAGTAAATGAGTAGCGCACGGTGGCAGGCTGCGGGGTACCTGTAAGGAGGGATTGGGGGTTGAGGTGCCCTGAATGCCATGGCACACTGAGCAGCAACACACAGCCCTAAATGTGGCCGTCCAGCCCACTGCTATACATCACCGGACCTGCAGACAGGTCGCAGATGGGCCCCACATCCTTGCATGCACTGCTCTTCTACCTCCGGGAATCAAGGCTGGATTTCCCCAAAGCACCCTAGTATCCAGATTATCTGTTTTATTTCACATCAACAAACAACAAGGTAGAAGATCTCAGTTGCAGTGTTGCATCAGGTGGACATGCTCAGGACTACAAAGCTTTCAAATATCATTTCACTGACATAGTGCCAGCCGTAAAGCTGAAACAGGCTGAGCGCTTATTCTGCAGTTTCTATTTGTATGCAGGTCTGGAGATATGTGGTAGGATTTCACAGCGTAATATGGGTTTTGATTGACTGATATTTTCATTATGGCTGCAGGGTAGCGTGAAGACTGTTAATTTGCTTGGGAGTCCTGCAGGTCTACGGTGATTGTAGTAGAGCCAGAAGAAAAGCTGAATAAATGAAACTCACAGGGCACAATCACAATCTGTGGGTCAAAATCAACTGATTAATTATAATTTAGAATCAATCTGTCAGGCCTCTGTAATAAACACCCTTTCAGGCTTGCTGCTTAATAACCAGCTTTACATGGTACAAATGTAACATGGTACATCATGGTGCAGTATTGAAAAGTTATTAGAGTCAACACATGCAAGATTTTCCGATTCTTAAATGCAATGAAAGATTAAATGAAAAAAGGAGTTATATTGACGCTCAGCAAGACAACTTTCCACACAAGAATCTCCCTCTGGCTCTGACCTCTACATCCCAGAAAGTGTACTGAGCAGAGTGCTGTTAAATGCACAGTGAGTGACTCTGGGTGGCATGAGGCTTATGACATGTTCCTTTCCTCCTGTTCCAGCCTGCAAAGTGATGGAAACAGCAGTTTGGTGCAGGTGTCAGGGACATTATCAAAGAAAAGGGCTGCCTGCAGTTGCTCCATCTCACAGGAAATTGCCAACTCACCCTAACAAAGAAAGGCATAAGTGCACTTGCTGCTGCCTTCAAGGGGAGCGTGATAAGATGACATTATAAATACAGAATTGTTCATGGAGGCGGAGGGGTAGGTACATCAGGCAGCTTAACTTGACAATTCTGTTTTTCATGTGCAAGTCTAAAGCCTGTATGGGTTTATCTAAAACAAAATCAACTCCTTATCCACCTGAGATTCATACATTACATACCAAAACTGTAATTTTGTATGTTTATACATTTAAATACTTGGAATTGCAGCTTCACATTGTTTTAGATTTCAGTTTCGGGAGAAGTGAAACAACTGAAAAAAGATGAGACAGAGCATATGAAAATTATGCAAATAATCCCATGCACATTTTATATACAGTGAGTGTGCAGTATGAAGTAAGTGTACAGTGAGCTGTTAATAATATGATGGATTTTCAGGAGTGTCTGCACATTTTGCACAATATGCAACACAGTAAGAATAGTTTGTGTTGCAATTTAATTGCACATTTTATTGGATAAAATTGGATTTCTTTGCAGACACCAAACACCTTGTGTAGCTATTGTCAGACAAGATATTTAACATAATGATTACAAGAATAATCCTTTAAATTCGATGCTAGCAAAGAAAGATGATGATAAATTATGTGTTCGTACTGTAATGTAATGCCACTGTCTCGTCTTGTTAACAGTTCTGTCTCTTAATAAATAGTTCTCCATGACACCTGAAGGGGGAGCTCTAATACAGGCAACTTGCTGCACTTTATCTTCCTTCAACTTTCAACAAGTCTTCAGAAGTGGAGAAGAAAGTTGAAGGGTTGTCAGAGTTTTACCTCACACAACATACAAATAAAATCAAATTAAAAAGACAGTAAGGGCACAAATGTGCTCCTCTGCAAACCAGGAAACAATCAGAACATTCTGGTGCACTTCATGTCTGCAAAAGAGATGAGTTTGCGGCGTTTGGTATCTGCAGCATCCGAGCTGAATATTCAGCAATGCAACTGGAGGACGATGACTTTGTCTTTGCATGGTGTTGTGAAACTTGACATTATATTCTCTAAAGGAGTCCAACAGCACACTTTGGCTGTTAGGGGGGGAGGGCAGGCTGAGGGGTAATTATGACCAGGGGAACACAGGGCTGTAATCTGTAAATCTATTCTCACCCTAAGTGAGAACTGGTACATTGGATTGATTTTATTGAGATCATACATTATAAATGGGGCATGGAGGAGCTTACAGCCTTGAGACGGTGGTGCTCACGTGCTTCATTAATTTTTACTTCATTAACTCTCTCCTTCAGACCCTTCAACGCACAATTCATTGCTGGCCATGAATCGGGGCCACAGGCGAATGGACGAGCCCGGGACAACTTTCAGTGGAGTGGATACACTGAGTAACACTGTCAAAACAAATCAGTAACACATGAAATATACATAACCTCGGATCAAATCGTATTCATGTGCGAGGTCACTTTCGAACTTGTGGCTTTACATTTAAAATAACATGCTCATACAGGATGGAAGTGTTCATTTCAGATACAATATGATGGAGTTCTGTGTCCATTTAGCTGTCAAAAAGTCATGACAGCTGCAGGAAACGCATGGAAGGTGCAGAGCAAAAACAGTTTACTAGAAAACTAAAGGGTTTCTTATTATCTCAGCTTCTGACAACAGGCAAAAAATTCTGAGTGTCCTCCATAGACGACCATTGCATTCCTGCAGTGTGTTTACTTGCTTCTGTGGTTGCTTACCTTTAAACCAATAGGTGCTGCAGCAGTTGCTTTTAATTTCAAAGCAAGGAATTTCAAAATTCCCCGTGGGCCCCTTCAGATTGGACCATTTGTTTAATATTATAGCCTTTAACCCAACAGTATCAATCAGACATGAAAGCACCTGTGCATGCTGCTCTGCCCTGCGTCACCAGTAAGCAACGGCCCTCGCTGGTTTAGGAGGCGAGAGCAGGGAGGCTGTGGGAGGTAAAGAGGGATGTTTTGCTTTGGACTTTTTTCTTTGTTTTTGGTGATTGACCTATTCAGCAACAACGGGTGTTGGTGGGTATCATGAAAAATCAGCAGCGCATACAGAACTCTTGAGAAAAGTTGGAGTAAAACTCAGTGCAGAGAGTTACAACTGGAAAGTTTTGCTCTTAAATATGCATCAGTTGATATAACTTTAAAGTTTCCTTTCATACATATTTTAAAGGTCTTATAGACAACTTCAAACTGTCACCACAGAGGATCTGATCACTGGTGACAGAGATAACACGTGGTACCAACGTCGTTATACTACTGGCTCTCAAGCTTCTTACCATCTTGGTAAGAGGAAAACAATCATTTTGGACCAGACAAATTTTTTTTTACAATGATTAATTTACAATCATATTGTAAATCATATATTTTGGGGGGAAACATTACTTTTATTACTTTTATACTTAATTTTACACTATCTTCTGTGTTTTATTTTTTATATTCATTAACACATAAATGTCAACAATATATCCTTTAAAACATAAAAAAATACCCTTCATTGATAATGATTTAAGACTGATGTTTAGTTTTTTTTAACAAAATTCTTAAAATCTCATTTGTTAGTTGTCAGAATCTATGAGAGAAATGTCTGTAGATGACCGGAAACAAGATGCCATTGAAAAGTTAAATCTCTGTGTTTGTGCGCTGTAGGTTTCTGGCCCACGGTTGCCTGCCAAGCTTGTTGTGATGTCACAAAGTCACATCGTACACAGACTTCCTGGAGTCAGATTTAAGGCAGGCAAGAGAAACTATCCTCCTTCATCAGATGAATGTGAGAACTTTGACCTCACATCTGTCTGCACAGTAAAGCTCAAACATTCAAATAAAAAAATAATAAGCAACATGCATTTCCTCGTGTAGAGGGACTTTAAAGACTTACAGATGCCAGTCATGACACTCACATTTTGAGGATAAAATATCCATGAAAGCTGAATCTGAGTCTGAATTCAGCATTTCTGCGTGGCTTCAAACCTGTTGTCAGACTTTTTCCTCACTGAGCATGAGAGCGACACACATCAACGAGCAGCCGCTAAGTGCTTTTCCTCCGAGGCAGCATAAACTTCTTAACATTTCAACAACAGCTGTCTCGGAGAACATTTGTGAGATCTGTTTCACCGCACATGTTGAAACGATGATTCCCTCATTACATTTGCCGTCAAACAATACCTCCAAAGCTAACAGTTGACAAAATCCAGTTAAAACATTTGGCAAAAGCTCTTAAAGGCACGAATTAATGGGAGCAAAAGAAAAACAGCTCGGAGACAATTAGCACCAGAGACCACTCTATAATCTTAAGATTATTTTCACCACTTAAAAGCAGCACACATGGTTTGTATTGTGGCGGGGCAGAATGAACAACACTTGAGTGGATTTGATTTGGTCTCCCTAATCTGCATTTCCTTTAACATGCCTTTCTTCTGTTCCAAAATGTCAGTGTTGATCAAATCCAGCTGGAACAGGCCAGTGTGTGTCATCCCAGTTGCAAAAAATCTTTCAGAAGATTTCCCCCAAGAGGATAGAAGAAAGCGTTCGTTCTGAGGCGTGTTTCTCGTTGTCGCCTGTGATATTATGCAGATTGAACGTTTAGTTAAAATTTTTTTTTTGTATGTGTGTGTGTTTTTGTGTCTAAGTCCTCTCGAAATGAAGATGCATCTTATTAGAATCCCGACTTTTGCATTCATGTATGTTGCAAAGATTTATCCTCTGTTGGAAACATTACTGCATCACTTATAATATTATAAAGTCTTAATTATTTTAACCAGAAAATAGTAGTAATAATGTGCAATAAATATAGAGACGTCTTGTTAATGACCCAAATCGAACAATCTATTCTCTGTAAAATTCTGAGTTAAAATAGAGTGAAATTAATCTACAATTCATTTTACTGGAGAAGCCCAAGGGCACTCCAAAGAGCCCACAGGGGTCCCCAGACCTCACTTTGAGAACCCTATATTGGATCTGGTTAAAAGAAACATCCCAAAGCTATGTTCATTTAAATAACACATTGTATTTTTGTGGATTAAAAAAAAAACTGTAATTGCTAAATGTGAAATTTAACCCTGGGGCTGGTTGCTTAACCAAACATGCTTTGGCTGGTTAGGCTTAGTCACAGAGGAAATGTCTGGCACACAGATTGAATTTGTTCCCTCTGAAGTCAAAGGCAGGAAAACAATTAAGTGTCTGCCGCACATTTCACTGTGTACCACTTGACACAGTTTTTCACATCACTGGGGCAATTGTCTGCAGAGAGCGATGAGACAAAGCCATTACTTCCAATGTCTCAAAAAGATGGCATTGTTATTTTCTGATTTTGGAACATTTCAATTAAGCCACTGATGGAGATAATAAACATAATGGTGGGAGACTTGCACTGTTTTCTTTTGTGCTGTCACGTCCATTTTCAGGAGGGTTACTGCTGTTAGACCAGAGGTGCATCAGAGGGAGCTTTGGTCCCAGAGGTAGATAGGTGTATGTATGTGTGTGTGTGTGTGTGTGTGTGTGGCTATCCTCCAGAGCCCCTTCCCCTCCTCAGCTTTCGCCTTTCATTCAACGTCGAGTCCTTTCAAAACAAGGTGAAGTTCAGCAAAGTTTCTCTGCAGAGATGATCAAACAGTCACATCACTAATGGCGATGGGTGACAGGGCCAGTGAATACAGATCAGCTTTAATTGTGGTGGGTCTTACTGCCACTGTCTGTCAATCTGAGCCTTTGAATTGGTGAAAATTTGCTCTGTTCATTCTGTTAAATGACGTATCCAATTAAATGCTTTAGAATTCATGATCTTCAGTCAAGGTTAAATGAAAGCAGTTACTCCTGTCAGTGAGGTGATTAAAAGCTGACTACATCAGGCAAAAAAAAAAAAAAAGAAAAAAAAATTAAATTTGGAACTAAAGCATGAATCTTTATTCATTATGTGCAGTCCTGCTACATAAATGTCCAGCACAGTGGCTCTTAATCACCTTGTTCATTTTAAATCTCTCTTTAGTCCCTTTTTATTAAAAAGCATCCTGATATTCAAATGACAGTGTTTTACATGTTCAGATTACACTCTGGACAATTCAAACAACTTTCTAATACCGTTTTAAAGCACTTTTTAAAATACTGCAAATTTACATTACGATAAAAGGCAGGTTAGGACCTTTCAAAATCTGCTCCTTTTCTTAAGAGCCAGCCAGTTTAATATAATGCAAAATAATATTTTGTCCAATTACCTTTTAAACTATGATTGAAGGGATACAGCGATTCCTGCCCAGTAAAACAAAGAAAAAAAGGTTTTTGACAATTGGTTTAAATGGACAAGTGCACCACAGCAAGGAAAGTAATTTTCTCTCCAGCAAGATGAATGTTGTACCAGATTATTAATGAGCATATAATGTGCTTGTGCAAGTAAGTTTTCTGTGTGGCTGTGATAAATGTGACGATGGCGCTGAGGAGCATGTTGACTAATGAGTGTTGTCCGGGGATCTGATCTCGGTGCCCACCGGGGAGAAGGCCACCGTCTACATTTCACACATCACATGATGTTAATACCCCGAGGTCCACCAGTCAAGCTGCTTATTAAAGAATCTCCTCTGCCATTTCCACATTCCGCCTGACCCGTCCTGATCCAGGTTCAGTTTATACTCCATGTAAGTGAAACTTGTGCAGCCTCTTATATGATCTTATTTGCTTTGAAACAGCGTAACTGGTGATATGAAGTCAGAATCAAAGTCCTCCACAGTGAGCCTGTTGGCAGCTAATGAGACGACTAATGTTTAAATTTGTGGGTCCCAAAGTATTTTGCATTTGTAATAGATATTAAAAAAATATTTGGTGTACTATGTACATAATATCATATGTACTGATGCTTCAGAGTTATTGAACACATCTTTAAGTCTTTATGGGTCAAAAGAAACAGGCAAATTAAGGACTATCTGCAAAAAAACCTACATACTAATCACAAATATTTACACGCACGTGTACCATACAGACATTTAGGATTGTTTTATTTTGAAAATCTGACATTTGCTATTTCCTCTGTCAAAAATTTCATTTCCACTTGTAGGTTGTTCCTTTGTAGATCAATGAATGGGAGCTGAAAGAAAAATGTTTTCACAGCTCTTTGCATCTCTAGAAACAGTCACTGACCTAATCGGCAGGAATGAATGTTGGCATTGTACGTTTCTGCAAAAACCACGGATAGAACTTTATTTTGTTTATTTATTTTTTTTACACCAAAATTTTACATTTCTGTGTTAAGGTCTGATTTTGGTTAAGTTCAAAAGAAGATTATGTTTTGGCTAAAAATAACTGGTTTTGTTAGAAACACAGTTACAGTCTCCCACTGTCCTCTTAAATCACCTGGCTTGGTTGCCACAAAACTGGCTTGAAAATTTCAGATTGTTTCCTAAAAAACACTTAGTTTGTTTAGTGGAAGCACACATGGAAATTATCCCTTTGTCTCCTTTAAAAATATGGTTTGGGTCACCACAAAACTGGCTCTAAAATCGCTCATTGTCTTGTTAAAACACATAATTTGGTCCTCAGAATTCTGGTTGGAAATTCTCCATAATACCTGGTTTTGGTCACCACAAACCAGCTGTGAAATTTTCTGACAGTCATTAAAATTACCTGGTTGAAACCATCAACCGTCATGTGGTCTGGTCTTTTTCTTGGCAGCTTTAGGGGTCAAACTGCTAACACCGTCTCTTCCATTCCAACTTACTGGTAAGAAAATTTATGTTACACGTTTTTTTGTGTGTGTGTGTGGTGGCCAGGCTGCTGTCGCATGAAGCCTTTAACATTATAGAAAACATCCAAAATCTCAAAAATGTGTCCAGAAGGCACATGTGATTTGAATTCACATGTTTGTGTTTGCATGACACAAGGAACACAGACTGTTAATGGAGTAAAGCACAATTGTGAGACCAAAATTAAAAGAGATCGCATGAACGGGGTCAGTTTGAAGAGTGTGGTGCAGCTTGTCGTAAAAGTTACAAGGGAGACAGACGTTAAAACATTAAAGAAAAACAACATGGAGCTTTCATGGGCTCCTCTGCACTGAGTCCTTTACTGTAGATACATAATGGGACACAGGCCTGAGGGCCAAGATGCACATTGAATGACTGCCAAATACATAAACTAGGCTCACTCAGGGGCTCGTGGTGAATAAATAAGGCTGTGGATTACATCAAATCTCTTCTCAAACCACTACTCCTGCACACCACTCCCAGTGTAGAGACCATTTAAACTCTAGAAGGGGCCAAACATCAGCAGTTGGTCTCCTTTAAACAAGTCTGACGAAAGAAGAAAAATAAATAAAGCCTCCGGCGCTCTACTTTAATGTATTCAATTAACTGAGGTCCCTCTAGAGAACTCCAGCGCACACTTGGATAAAGAGAGAGCATATCGCCTGAAGATGAATACGCTGAATGCACTCATTCTGAAGACCATGATTGGAAATCTTCCTCAACAGGTTCTTACTTAATTAAACTTCCCTTCATCTGACTTTCTGTCGCTTTCGAGGGAAAATTGGGAGAGGCATATTGAAAGCCAGGGAAACTTTGTTCACCATCGCATGTTGTTTACAGGGCAATCCGGGGGACTTGTAGGGCCTGTGATAACCTCCACTGTCACTGTGCAAAGTCAACTCAGCCTGAAAGAACAGAGAAGTATATAAAATCTCAGATTCAATCATAGACAATTATGTGGTGAAATGAGAGAAATTCAGCAGCCGTCAAGTCTGAGTGGGAGGGATAATTATCTGGCAGTCATTACTGCTCCCATAATAGCATTTAACGACATTCATATACTGTATGAACATATTGCGCTCGCTGGAAACATGTAAGTTGAAAATAATCAGACCAGCCGTTTCTTGGAAGTATATGAAACCCTCCGTATGCAGAGAAATGTAACATGTTCATAATGTCCTTGAGTAGTTGATGTATGTTAGTGTGAAATTTATCTAATTATCTCAAATATGTCTCGTGAGGATCCACTCAGCATCCCTTTGTACCTTTCTTCTCCCTCTGCAGCCCCATTGTGCAGCAAAGCCCCAACAGAGTTTCCTATCTATTAAAATCAATCTCTCGTCACATCGCCTACATTCACCATTTGCCGCGCTTTTTCCATAACAAATCAACTTAATCAAGCTCATTAAGTGTCATTATTAGCTATTTATTGTTATCTCCCTCAATGTAGCTCTGACAGGTCCACCCCGCCCACGCCTGTCCCCCCTGATACTGGGACCTTTTGCTTGTCACAACGGCTCAGCACTCGGTTCTAATTGGCCTTTATTGTGTTGTTCTTGCAGGAGAGGAGACATGGCATCAATTTGCTCCACAAGTTTCATGTCTGTATCACGTAGAGCATCTCTCTACTGCTCCTCATTCTGCAGAAGTTGCAAAAACAAATCCTGCAAGGAAATCATGCACTTTGATGAAGTGATATTTGCTTCAAAGGCAAGGAATATGGTGCAAAGACATGGAAAATGGGCACAGAGAATGTGCCCCAAATTCCTTTTGTGTTTTTAGTGTGCTGCTTAACACTGTGGACACTCCTTAATGCAGCATGGCGAATGTATTTCCACAGCTGTCAGGGTGACGGACAGAGGGCGAGTCTCCCCTTTGCAGTGGCATGCTCCTACCTGCACACAATAGACCTACAGGATGGGAGTGTAGACTGATGAGAAAGAGGGAGAGAGGGGGGAGGATATATGTGTTTTGCTGTGGTGGAGGGGGAGGAGGAGGAGAAGGAGGGGTTGAAGGGTGCGGGGAAGTTTGTCCCATCGCAGGAGTTATTAAGTTTGTCTCTCGGACACACTTGGTTTCACCAGGGTGCTCGTCCCTCATTCATAATAGATGCTAATCTGTTCAGGGCTGACTGATGACAGAGCTTCCTGCCCTTCATAGAATTAGTCCTCAGCTTTATCAAAGGACCCAAACTGCCTGCTAATTAGACTCATTTCCTCCAGCATGAATTATTTATTTCCATTGTAACTGATCAGAGACGATTGTGACGCATCATGCTGCCACCGGTTTTCACACAGATGCGCATGCCACCACAAGTTTCTCAAACTCTCTGTACGTATGTGACGTTTATTGGAAGTGATGACTGGTTCAACTGCATCCACGCAAACTGAAGGGTTTTCATAGTAGTTTAAGTGGCACAATACCCTTTCTAATGAGCAGTTCCAACATGCACATTAGTATTTCAGAGAGGTATACTTCATTATGAAAACAATCTTTATGCAATCTTCATGCAAGACTTGCTCATTGTAATCACTGCTCCTGTTCACGCAGGCTGTGAAGAGATCATTCTCTAATGTTGTTTCAATGCAAGACATCATGACAAAATCCACACACTGTGTGAAAAGAAAGCATCCCAAAGTTTACCCACAGTTAGAGGTCCGGTGTGTTGGACTTAGGGAGATCTGTTTGGAGAATATGACAGAAATGGAGCATAATATTCACAAGTATGTTTTTACCAGTGTAAAATCATCAGAAAATGTGATTTTTTGTGTTTTCATTACCTAAGAATGAGCCTTTTATCTCTACAGAGGGAGCGGATCCTCTTCTCCGGAGTCCACCATGTTGCAATGCCATGTTTCCACAGTAGCTCAGAATGGACAAAGCAAACACTGGCTCTGGAGAGGGGCTTTTGCATTTTGCAAGTTTTGTCACCAACATAAGCTCACCTACACGCTTGGAAGTGGAATTAAGTTGGTCGTGATCTGAAGCTTCACTGCTAAATTCTACTAATCATACAGTTCTTCTAATATGAGGTGGAAGTCATGTGAGCATTTTGCAAAAAACACAGTCAAACATTTTTCCAAACAAAAAAATCACTCTTGAATATCATACAGATGTTGTAGGAGGTGTACACTTGTAACTTTGTGTAGTGTCTTTCATTTAAAAAGTCAAGTTTGTAGGATTTGGCAACATCTAGCGGTAGAGTTGCAGATTGCATCAGATTGAACATCCATTTGCTCAACCTCCACTTCCAAGTGCACAAGAAGCTAAGAAGACTGTGAAACTTACATACAACACAAAATAGCCTGTTTAGAGCCAGAGTTTGGTTTGTCCATTCTGGGCCACTATAGAAACACGGCAGTGCAAAACAGTGTACTCTGCTCCATCTGCAGATTTTACCATATTCTACAATTGGATTCCCTAATTTCTAGACACTGGACCTTGATTACAACCCTCACATGCACACATGTAGATTTGGAGAAACTGCATTTTTGTTTAAAGGTGGGAGTCAGAAGGATTTTACAAAAAACAAAATATGGACTTACACAGAAGTAATGCTGCTCAATCATCACTTCTAGGCCTCTATAAATGTGGGGTGGCGACTGTGTA
>JAQLOL010000005.1:12964654-12974746 GCA_029783665.1 Naso thynnoides | reverse complement strand
TGCTCAATCATCACTTCTAGGCCTCTATAAATGTGGGGTGGCGACTGTGTATGGACTCAAACTGCCCTCTGCCTGTACTTTGATGTGTTGCTTGTCTTGGGAGATGCTTGGGATGTTTCCGGATGGGGGTTTGGTGCTTTTCCCCAGCCAATAACAGTGTGCAGGTTAGGTTGAGAGCAAAGCGACTGGACGCCGTCCAGATGGGGAAAAGGTACAGATGCGAACATAGCGTGGAGTAAAGGATTTATAGCCCTATGAGGCGAAACGGCGAGTGGATAAAACTTGTTCCAGAATGAGAGTGAATCTCGGTCGGGCTTTTAGCTGCTTTGGAGCACTAAAGGAGATGCTGGGAACAGGGACACAGAGTTTGTCTGCTTTTTGTAGGACAGGTAGGTGCTAAACACTGGTTAACTTGCTACACAGGTAGTTGGCTTGCTAGCTTGTTAGCTTGCTCTGAACTCTATGTAGCTTGCTGTGCAATGTTAGGTAAGCAGTACACATCGTACATGCTAAGTTACGATACTTCTGGTGCGTTAAGCTCGGGAGGAGGGGCCCAATTTTAATGTTGTGTTTACAAGCCGCAACAAACAAATCCCACTGACTCTACCTTCAAATATACTCAATCAAATCAAATTCTGATTCTTTCCATAGAAACTTCTTTCTCATTGCTTCTATGCCTTCCTGCAGCTCAGCAAGGAAACAGAACGAGGAAAATTTGCAATAAAAGGACCGAAACCTGCAAGATCTCCTAATTTGACTGATTATGTTCAAAAGAAGATTCAGTTCTAATCTACATGTGGGTATGTGAGGGTTTCATTAAAACCATGTTTAAAAACACAAACCTAAATCCTTTATAGGAGAGACACTACACAAAGTTACAAAAGCACACCTCCTATGGCTACTGTATGATTTGCCAGAGTGAAGGTTTATGGGTATATTCCATAAGTTCTGTTCTCCTCATCAACACGTTCACTCCCTAATTACATCTACTTAAGCAATTTTGTCGAGGGGGAAAAAAAAATGTTGTGCTTAATTGCATTACTATCTGGAAGGCAGAAATATGCAGAGCGAAAAAACGTATAGCAACGTGAGGGAACTGCTAATTAGTCAGATATTTGGTTTGCACTACCAAATAGCACATTATACCCCGCGCTGGTAGGAGACTAAAGAGAGTGAGGCTTCTGTTCTTGAAACTGTAATCAAACAAAGACAGATGCACAGTTAAACACTAGAGGGAAAGTTTGGAATAATTGTTCATCTGCTCTCTCCGATGTTTCCTCTTCTGTGAGAGATTGGCTTATTACCGACCCTTCCCTCTCTGTGATTTCACATCTATAGGTGCCAGTTATCTGATAAAAGCGCACAAGGCTCAGACAACATATCTCCGACCGCAGCACCTGCTGGCAAGGTTAACAAAGGTAATACAATGGAAAGAATTGTGCGGCAGCTGAAATATTCATCATAAGGTATTGTGCTGCTTTTAAGGCATATATTTACAAATCAGCCCAATACAATGTGCCCCAGACGCCTGCCATTTTCTCCCTCAGAGGGGTCCAAGCACAATACGGCTCAGTTTCATCTCACAATTTGAAAGTTTATTCAGACTTTGAAGCCGTCCTCAAAAAAAGATGCCCTCCTCTGCACAATAACACTGGAAATGCTCTTTTGGTTGCCATTTTCACACGAACAATAGAAAATTATGTTGAGGCAAGGAAAAAAAACATCTTTAATAATGAATACCACATTTAGTGATTGCAAATAATTGCGTTAAGTGGCTTATTTGCCTTAGGTCGGGGAGGGTGACTCCTGTGTAACTAATATAAGGATGTGAACCCTCACCTCCACTGATGAGGCCTATTCACAGCTCAGCTGCCCTGTGGCCCCCTCCCAGCTCCTTATGCCCTGATGTGATGAGAAGTGTGTTGTTAAAGTTTCAAAGCAATGATTTCACACAATGATATTCATCCCTCTGCTATGCAGCAGGAAGCAAAGGACCAGTTCTGTCCTCAGCCTGCAGGAAGAAAGTGAGAGCTTAAAGACATGCCAGCAACTGCACGGTTTGGTGCATAATGTACATTAGCAGGCAGACAAAGCTTATTTGACTCAAGGAGGGAATCACAAATTCTAAAAAAAAAGAAAAAAAAGAAGTACTTCCTCCATTTTTACTTATTCTTAACTTTTTGATTTCCTTACTTGTAACTGTGCAAAGTACTTTTATTCAAGTACTGCAGGCTACTTAAGTTCAAACAGTACCTGTTGCCTTTGATTAGCTGGGCAGGGGGTCGTTATTTAAAGTAAGAAATAGTTCCTGAGTACAACTGCTACTATTTTGTGCTTTATTTTGAATTACACACTTTTCAGCGTTACATTACCAAAAAATTATGACTCAATTAGATCTTTGACAATAAAACAATTTCATATTTTTGCCAGTGTGCATTCAAGCAAAGGGACATTTGGACAAAACTGGACTTCCCTGAACAGAATTTTTGGGTGATGTATTTTATTTGAGTTTTTTTCATTTGATTTCGACTTTATATTGTTCTGCTTTTTTACATTTCAGAGGGAAATATTGTCATTTTACTCTACAGTTTTATTTTTCAGCTGTAGTTACATTATAGATGAAGATTTTACGTATTAAACATGACCAGTCTCAAAATTGTAATTATTTGTAAAACTATAAATTTTGCCACCCAGCACTAAAAAACAGTTCAAACAGTTTCACCTCAACTAGCTATGCTGCTGCTGATCTAATGATAAAGTTTTGTATCTATAAAATTTTAAGGCCACCCATTCTTCTTCTTGTGATACTTTAATTGCATTATATCTGATACAATCTCTTCTCAATGCAGTACTTTTACTGGTATTGGAGTATTTCTATAATTTGGTATCTTTTCTGAAATTCTTCCACAGTATGTTATTTTCTGCTACTAGAGATCTCTGTCATTTATGAAGTTGTGAAGTAGTGTGGGATCATGTAATTTAATGTGTATTATATTGTATTGTGTAAAACGTACTTAATTTATTTCAAGGTTAAACAGCCGCCATAGCAGATGAAAATTTATCTGATTAACTCAGACAGAAATGTAAACAGACTGACATTTTTTTTTCTCACTCTCTGATGGTGTCTGGTGTGAAGTTCGCAACAGGTGAATGAAACGCACCATTGCTTTGAATAAACTTACAGATTTCTTTTAGTTCGACCATTGTTAGAAACATTTAGAAAAATTTAAAAACACAACTCAAGAAATATAAAACAAAGATGTGTATGTTTTTAGACAGTTTAACATGAAAATGTTGCATAATACTCCTTTAAGTACAGGATCAGATTCTTTCTTTTCTGCACCCCTTGAGGAACTCATGACTAAATACATAAATTAAAAAAAAAAAAAACAAAAACAAAAAAAACATTTTATGAATGTAAGAATAAACCTGATTAACAGAGTTACATTATTTTCAAGCCAACAGAATAAACTCATTGTTTGTGTTTTAGCTGTGACCAGCAGCTCTATAGGTTGACTGGTTGGTCCACAAAAATTTCCCACTCTGGCAACCACAGTTTTCACTTTAGGGGCCTGAAATTTTGCAGAGGTCAAGTGTGCTTGTGTGAATGTTTGAGTTCATAAGGGGGCGCGGCAGTGGGAGTGGCCTGTAACAAAAAGGCGCATAACTTTACAGAAACACACACACACTCACACACAACACACAACACACACACACACACATTAGTCATGGCTTAAGCCGCTCCTACACTTTAGCTTGGCCCCCTCCTGTGACTCATCAGACTGTAAACTCTTGTGTAAGGCATCACTGCAGACAGTAATTTTTGATTTATGATTCATCTGTAACTTTATGATAACATGACGCCTATGACAACTGTAACATTTTTTTCCTGCGGGTCACAGCTATTTCATATTTGGGCTTGTTTCCCGTACATGTCATCTATCTTTCACTTTGGCCTGCTGTCCACTTTAAAACAGTGTGAGTTCATGAAGTCTTTGGAGATGGTGGATGCATTTGTTAACCAGCTAGTCGTACCCGTCACTGATCAGCGTGCTTCTTTTTGTGAGTGAAATGAAAACTTTGTTGCAGAAAAATAATTACAACACAAAGTAATTGAAAAACAAAGTTTTGTGTGAGTACTTAAAAATCAGTTTGTCTCATCTGAGCATGTCAGCTTGGTCATAAAACAACTTTTGGAAAGAAACTGGGCTATCTGTTATTCATGTGGACAGACACACAACATGAAAAAACTTGATCTGCTTTGTTCGGCACTGACCCTTCCTATTTGGCTGTGCTGGGTGACACTTAACCTTTCAGAAAAAAGCTTCCATGGATTATTAGCAGTATTCTGGCCGATGGTGAAAAACAAAAATATAGAAATGATTGCACACATTGTCCTCCATTTGAAAAGAGATACCCAGGGAAATCATCAAGAGAACAAAAAAACAAAAAATTCAGGATGCCGCAATAATTACTTTAGGGTATCCAGTACTCTCTCATGAAATATATCAGTGGCCACCATGTCTGGGCTTTGACCCACAGTTGCTGCGGAAATCTCAAGTAAACAAGGGCCAAGAAATGAGCCTCCTGTTATGGAAGCTAAAACCGTCCCTGGATAAAATAAATAAACCCACAAACTGACCACCTGGACAATGACCACAAGACTCCCAGTCTGTTCTGACAGTAAAATGTTTCTTATTGTTACAGCAGGGTGAGGAAATGTCTTGAAATAAAGAATTAAAAATTAAGTGGAACTTTAGCTAATTTTTTATTCGTTGCATTTTTCCTCTGTCTTTAATCAATCGCGTTTTATGTTGCTCAATGGATTCACAGAATAAGATTTGTATTGTACTGTGTGACAGACGTCTCTAGTACATATGACAATACAGTTTGAACTGAATTGAACAGATAATCTGTAATGCTATAATGTAACAGAAAGCAATGATGCCATAGTTTTCTCTGGTGAAACCAACTTGAATATGTAAAACTCACATTTTTTAAAAAAGTTTTGTTTTATTAAATGTTACATTTCTTAACATTTATCATGCTAATTACCCTCCTCAGTTGAACTTTCCTTCAATTTTTTTATTATATTGTTTGTATTTTAGGTGTTTAAGTTTAAAATATTGTAATTTTCCTTTAACCTTTTGTCAGAAAGTGTTCAATGGGAAGTTTAAAGTCAACATAAAGCATGTTGGGACACTTTAAATGGTCTTAGTGGGCCTCCCCGTTGAATCTGCTGGACTGTCTGACCCGGTGGAAACTTGATCTCAAAGCACAGCACATTACCACGAGTCCTGTACATTTTAACATGAATGCACTTTGCAGGAACTGCAGGACACATTTTGGCAATCACACCACCACACTGAGCTCACCAGGACTGTAATATACAGTAAAATGTTTCCTTCTTATCTGCAGTCGTTCACATTCACCTGAGTGCATTTCAGCTTGAAGTTGCAGCAATTTTACAAGAATTACAGCTTATTTTTTTTATTTTATTTTTTTTTACAAACAATAAACAATGTCTCCCAAATGATTTGACTACACAGAAAGATTCTTTAATATTAAATTGAACTGAAATGAATCAACATTGATAGAAATATTTGTGAATTTATCTGTAAATCCCCACAAATCATGTTCAGGTCAGAACGAGTGACTCCTAAGCTGATTAAAATAATGTGTGGAGGAGGTGCAAGAAGGAGGAAAGTTTTGCAGTTCATATACAGTGCATGCAGTCACTGTAGGAGCCAGCACTTAGCCTATTAGGAGTAGTGCCTCAGCAGCACGCAATTAAATGTCTCCATGCAAAATGAGCACTCAGGTCATGTTTAATGGGCAGAGAGCTAATAAAGGTTGGGCTGAGCGGGAGGAGAGGTGACTCACCCTACAGCAGCGGCCCAAAGGTGTCGCAGAGACAAGAGCAGGGAGGGCCGGTGGCTGCAGCGTGGACTCTGGCGAGCAGCTTGTCATCTCATCAGCAGCCATGAGCATGCAAGTGCACACAAACTGAAATCTGAGTCTCTTCTCACTCCGTAGGAAGCTCACCAGCAAGTTGAGCAAGTTGTAAATATATCGGCTACACAAGTTCCCCACTGATTGCAGCCATTCTTATGTTATGAATGTGATATTTGCTTTAGCTGCCACATGCAACATTGCTGCTGGTGTTGGATGTTAATCAGCTGCACACTCATGGATCTGCAGCTGCGTGCGTGCTTCATATTTTCCCAGTTAACAGTGTAGACAAAGAGACAACATGACACATAACATAAACCTTTGAGTCGATACCTTGCTTTTAATGGAGAAAGATGAAAATATCAATACCAGCTCATTTACAGATGCGTTTTGTTGCCCAGTTACTTATAGTTAATTGATTTTAACAACCACATGGGAGATGTGGCGAGAAATCAATTGGAGGGGCCAAGTTAAGTGACTGCGTGACAGCTCATATTGTGGCCAATTCCACATAGTCTAATTTGAAAAGACAATAATCCAAAGAGGACAGGCAGGAGGAGTGAATATTACAAGCGCCACAGCGGCAATACCAAGCTGTCTGGCAAGAAAACATGAGCTGAAGTGGAATAAATTCTCCTGGTAAATGTTTTTACAAACAATGTGCCTTCATGAAAAAGAAAGCGGGAAGAGCAATCTGCGCAGACTGACCATTCTGCGAACCGTTTATCAGCTTGAAATGCTATTTCATGCATTAATACTCCGCAAACTGCATTCCCCCCAACACTTTCAGTACAAAAGCCCTCCGATTTATGATTACCAGTCAACTAAGCAATAGCCTGTGGCCCCCGCCGACACACCACTTCCTTTTCCTTCCCTCACCGCGAGCTCGTCTCAGGGCCCCTGCAGGTTCAGAGACAAGGCTGTCAGGGTAATGTGATCAAGGTGGATGCAGGCTGAGAGGAGCTAAATCGTGGCTGGGGGATGACATTCTTTGATTTTTAACCATTACAGAGTTTTCATAGAGCTGCAGTCAATTTATTTTATTTATTCTAATGAAGAGCATTAGGAGTGCCATACTGTGCTGCACTGCACATTGATCGCCTCGTTAATCACACTTTGCAGACACTCGCAAATCAAGTTCTAACAGCAAGCACTGAATCATGTGCAATGAAGCATAAGCTCCTTCACAATTTATGATCTTTCAAATTGCATCTCTTCAACCATTAAATTGCGAGATACCATAAATTTTTATCCTCTCTTCTTCAGTCCTGGTATTGATTCTGTCGTGTGAAAAATAGAAGAGTAGTAAATTCAGGCAGTTAGACAAAATTTAAGGCTTGTCTTCGGAAAGGAAACTGAATGGCAAGAGGAAGGCTGTTAATTTGCCATCGAGAACAAATATCAGGAGTGATAAAAATTTAAAAGTCCAACGGGGGCTTCAGAGACGTGACTCAGATGGGTTTCAGTCCTCTGCAACCTTGAGCTCTTTTACTTCAGTACCTCTGAAATGCCAGTGCACCTTCAGGGTCTTTTACCTACCATTTTTTAAGATTAGGTGCCTGATGTGCTGCAGAATTAGAATTAAGTCCTTACTTTATAAGACAATGACTGGATTCTCTTTTCATATGGCAGACAGTCACAGATTTGCAGCTTTTAAAGAAGTAAGGACAAACTGCAAAGAGTAGTGAGGACACAAGTACTAGCATAGCAATATGTATATAGTATGTATATCACTATGCATGTGTATGAGCCAATATTTCACCTCCTTTTCTCATCCAGAGCAAAAGCAGTCAGTCTGAATAAAGAAAACATCCAAACTCTGAAATTCAGCACTTAGAGTGGTCATTACAACCTGTAACCTGTGGAAATCTAAAATGATTCTTACATGCCTCATACTGTTCTCAGAAAATGGCATAATTGTTCTTAAATTGCATCTCAGTCACACCAAGCTGTAAGGAACACTTGTCAAACAATACAGTCAAATTAGTTCTCTGTGATTGAGCATGTTGAGGATCTATCCAGCACATTATACATCTGGGAAAAGAAACAGAAGTGCTGCGAAAGAGTTTCAATTACTGTGATAACGTAAAGGAGAGGCGAGAAAAACGGCTTCCAAAAGTAAAGGGTTAACCTCTTCACATCTGTACAGGGACCAACTCTTAAGATATGATTGGAAAGAAGGCCTGCTGCGACATGTGGCATAAAAATAACAGTGGCTGCCATATTCAGGAGTCAGACACATCTGTACGTCTTATGTCTGTGTGTTATTTTAATGATCTGCTTCATGTTAAAGGAGAAAAGCAGTTTAATGATTCAGGTACAAAATATCTTAATGTAAAGTGAGGGAAGAAGCGGCAAAGGTTGATCCCTGTGAGTTTTAAAAAGCTAAGAGGATTCAAATGGTTTAGCAGACGCAATGTGACATTTCCAAATGTCTAAATTAATTTTTTTCCTCTTTGGAACTGTGGAGAAGAAAGACATCGCTAACCTGCACAGAGAAAAGCAGGGCAGCCTTAATCATATAGCGCTTTGCCAGACAACTGCTCTGAAAAGGTGAACAGTAAAAACTGCAGCAGCATGGCCGACAGACGGGTAAAGATAATGCTGCTCTAGTCATTTTCGTGGGAGGTGCTGCCCGGCTCAGACGGCACACTCCACATCCTCAGAGAAGCTACGCTGGTCAGGCAGCTAAAGTGTTTTTGACACAGACCCTCCCCGAGGGAAGGCAAATCAGCAGAGGAAACAGCATGTAAGGAAAACAAACCATAATAAAAAGCATAAAAGCTCACAAACATTGGATTGATCAGACTATTACAACCCATCTGGCTTGTTAAACTCAATCTGCTATCACACACAAGCTGCCAGTTGGGCTTTTTGCTTTTGGTGGTTCAGTTAGACAGTTCGCAGATCTGCTAACAGCTGAAACTTAAGGGATAAATCTGGCGATAATCTTTTTTTCTCATTATTAATGAATCCCATGAAAAGTGCAAAATAAATTTATAAATAAATAAAAGAACTGAATATATAATTGATCCTACTACACAGGAAAGGACAACAGAGTCTGTATTTAGCTCTGTATTTGGAGATTATATGTTTTCAATGGTGGCAGAGACGTTTTTCGGCAGCCATGCTAATATAAATGTCTGTAGCCTGGAAGCACATACGCAGGTATTTCAAAATTTAGCCATTCTAATGCATTTTTGGCCTGTTGTCCCCAAACAGACAGAGTTTTAGGTCACTGAAAAGGGATCTTTTGTAAAACTCTGGCCAGTATGTGGATATTCAGAACTCTGCTTGACAGATTGTCGGCCCTTTCTCACCTGTGTCCTGATGCTTACATTGCTAACGGGACTTTTTGCGTGTTAACACATAAACATGACAGGATTCTGATAGCTTTCTTCAGACTTATGAGTGAGGTTAGACTTATTTATAGCACGCAATAGACACATATACCCATTTATATATTTCGTGCATGCCAACATGTTAGATTTTTACGTGTTATCATTACAAAATGTGTTGACACGTTTTCTTGTTTGTACTAATTGATAAACCTTGAATCAAGGCGCTCATGCATATTCATCAGTATAGTATCAGTGTTATCCAACAGCAACACAATTACAACGTCATGCATTAATCAAAAATGTGGGTGCATACGCACTTATTACAGGCACCTGCATGGGCACCTATGTACACTGCTAAAGAAATGGCATGTGTGAAATGTAAACCGGAGTGGTGTCTTGAAAGAAACCAAATTTAACTTTCTGTGTGGGATGGTTAAGTCTCAGAAGCAGAGCAAACATGACTGTGATGGCAAATTTTTGTGTAACCACACATTTAGAATAAGTCAGAAGATGAATGAAACTCCAAGCTACTTTGGCGAGGGAATATAAATTGCGAACTTTATGCTGTAATGGCTAATGTAGTGTTGTAGCTAATTGTTTTCTAACACCCAACAAGACAAGAATGGTACAATCCCTCCGCTGTCAGGGGTATTTAGAGGGCATCTCCTGTCATAATCAATGTTTGCCTCATAAATCAAGTCACCTATGATCAGTTCATCTCCTACCATCCACACACCCAACTGCAGCGTGTGGACGTTTATATTCAGTTTGGTTCAAGAATACAGTGCTGAGTAAAAGT
>JAQLOL010000005.1:12954208-12964554 GCA_029783665.1 Naso thynnoides | reverse complement strand
TGCTTCAATTTTAAAATTCATTTTAAAAAGATAATTTAACCAAATTCAAACTTACCGGCATCTGCGTTGTTCATATCTGGGTAGTCGTTGCAAGATAATTGACTTCAAGCCTCAGCGGCATGCTGAGGCACGCTGAGGCAACTACCCAGATATGAACAACGCGGATACCGGTAAGTTTGAATTTGCTTAAATAATCTCTTTAAAGCAAATTTTAAAATTGAAGCAGCGGTCAAAATGAGGAAACGTGCAACCACAGAATGATTTTAAAATATGCCCGGTGCTCATACGTGCACTTTTACTCAGCACTGTATTCTTGAACAAAAATGAATATAAACGTCCACACACTGCAGTTGGGTGTGTGGATGGTATGAGATGAACTGATCATAGGTGACTTGATATATGAGGCAAACATTGATTATGACTGGAGATGCCCTTTAACGGGACACATTGACACAGAGAGATTGTACATGATAACGCACATTTTAAAATATATGATAGCACACATTTTACGTGACAGTATACATTTTTTAATTTATGACAGTGTTTTAATTGGGTTGTTGTATTCATTTATAAAGGGATTTATTTTGAGAAGAGCTTAAGTAAACTGACTTTTTTTTTTTAAAGAAGGAAGGGGGAGTTAGGGAAAAACCCAAAATAAAAAATACCTGTGTACACAATTACAGTACACTTAAGACTGAGAAGTGAGTGATGATGTTCAGCCATTGATTGGATGTCTGAGTGTCGGCATTTTCCAAAACCCCACGAGAAACAAGCACCATGTTCGGATCTTAATTTGATGATTCATGACTGAAGAATCTTCTGATTCTCTGCGCTGATCCGTACTTGCAGCTAAACTTTCCACAATACCCCACATTGCCTGCTCCTCTTGTGATGACTCAAACAGATAACTGGACCAAAACATAATCTGACTCCATAGGCAAGCATGTATCAACAAGCACACAATAGTGCACTCAAAAAGACACTTTCACCAGCCCAACAAAGGGAGATGCTACGGGCTATGACAACTTCTCGTGAGCGACAAAATGCCGCCTGACAAGCTTTCAAGGGATGGTTGAGCTCTGGCAGATTACAGAGATCTTTATCTTTTCATAAAACCGAGTGCAGCATTTAAGTGCCAATGACTGAGAATACAATCTGAATTGTAAAGTGTGTCACAGCCATTACATGGAGATGTAGGGCCAGTAATGGTGAGAGTAATTGTGTGATGACAGTTTCACTGCACAGCGACATTCTCCAGGGCATTGTCATCATCCCTGACAGGTAATACGGGTCCACTGGGGATTGGGTATGTCTTACAGTTGGAGTTTCTTCTTCATAAACATGCACCAACACCCCCACACCCCTCCCCTCCAAACCATCTTTACTTACAGCTTTGTCAAACCCCAGAACTCGCAGTGGCTTTTCAATATAGCTGCGGGTCTGAGTGAGGTAATTAGATGTTAATGTGAAATAATGGAATCATGGCGGGTTGTTACATAGGGAGAAATGCAGACCTTGGCGTGATCTCAGAGTGAAAAGCACAATTGCTCAAAAATCAAAACATGCTGTCAGCCGCTCACCTAAGCAGCAGCAAATGCCCTGACTTTGGAATACATTACAATGGTAATTGCTCTGACAAAATTACCTTGTCTAAGATGAGCTCAGATCTGAGACATGCATGTCGATTGGCTCAATTTCATGATCATTGGGAGGCTGAAATCAAGGCCTTTATGTGAGAGGAAATCAACAGGGAAATTGACATAAACATCTCATCGGAGGCATTATGCTGAATGCTGGAGGGAGCTTCATTTTTACACTGCATTGTTACGGATCTATTCAGAGTAAAGGTGGACTTTAAAACAACTGTTCTTCAGGTGGAAACTAAGTGTCTGACACTACAAGAAGTCAGTGTGATAAACAGTTAAAATGGAAATACGGTGCATGAGTGATTAATTTGATGCTCATTTTAAAAGTCACTGCACGTTGCTCCCTCTAGTGGCTAATTCATCTTTTAGATATTTAATAAAAATCGTTTAACATAAAATAACTTTGCACAGCTGGATTTAGGATGTCCTGTACAAACTACAGTTTCAGCTCATGCTAGCTTCTCTTTTTTATTGCTGCATTACTTTCCAAACCCGTGCTTTTGTGTCTTTTAGATTAACAAAGGGGGCTGAACAACAGCCAAGACTGAGTGAAATTACTTAATAAACGAAAACATAGCATCATACACAGACTCCACCTTTGATTGTTAGTTGTGGCTCTCTCTGTCTGGGCTTCCCTCACAAGTATCGGGACAGGGAGAGTTAAAATGCCTCTCGTGTCTGTGATCTGATGAGGATCACCTTCATCCATTTGAAAGGTGATTTCCGAGCAAAATTGTTTCTCCGAACACATGCTGCTTGAGCCGAGAGCACATTTTTCCAGCATGTTAACAAACATGTAATTTCCATAAACACGTCCAGTAATTGACAGCTTGATTTGGGCTCTGCCAGGAGGCTGACAGACAGTTCTTGGCTGCTTTAATGCAGACAGCACAGGCTTAAGGCCTCACCAGGCTGTAATGAGCTTCTCAGGGCTTTGTCTGGATTAGACCAGCAAACACAGACAAAATCTCACACAAATCTCATCCAGCGTCTGTTATCTTGTTAGATTATTCCAGGTACTCTAATTCAGAATTACATTTTAAATAAAAAAAAAAAAAACAACTAAAGGCACATTTCAGCAGTGACAAATTTATTTTAAAATCTAAAATGTTATGACAGGAGGTTTTGCATTAAACCCTACACAAGCTGTCTGCAGCTATCAGAGAGTTAGAATTTATATTAAAAACCTTTTTAAGGAGTAAATATAAAGAAATTTCAAAATTGATTTTCAGGAAAATCATGCAAAAGTAAAAAGATGCGTATGTTAGTTCCTATGTAGAGGGTATCATTAGGTTTATGAGCTATATAAGCAATAAAAATTGTTATTTTAACTGGAGAACATTTTTAACAAAAAGAAAAATACATGAAATCTGCTAAAATATTTATACTGGAATTACTTAATGTCTGCTATTTGTTGCAGCATTCTGCATTCGTAATTCTTCTTCACATGGAACGTTTTTTCTATTTCTGCTCATGCTAACATAAAGTCACACAGCTCAAACAACAAATGGCCACACAATGAAAGTTTCCAATCAATTATACACATTAACTTTGGTGGATTTTGTCTCATCTGTGTGCTGCGGTTAAAGCAACGTCCTTATTAAACCCTGCAAGATCTACAGGCAAAGGTTTGCTGCTCAAACATCAGCAGCACATTCAGGTCTTTTCTCCAAATAAAAAGCTGTGGTTGAAGAGCAGCAGGGAGACGGTGGTGGTGAGCAAAAGAGGAAAAAGAGAGTCTGATAAATCTGTATTGAACAGTGTGTGAAGGGTGTTAATACATATTAATGGTGACAGGAATATTTGCAAGTGAATACACTGGCAAAGGGGATTAAACATAACTCTCCATAGAAGGGGAGGTATCATCACTCCCATTCTGGCGTGGGACTCGGCCGTATCAGATTCATCCCCATGCACATTGCCAGCAAACACTAAGCCCTTATCTCTCCACTGGGCCTCTCCGGAGAGTTTACAATTTCTCGCTTCGTTGGAGCCTGAGCTGAGCTTGTTACTGGCACAAAGGCTGAGAGGTGGCCTGGTTGAGAGCACAAAGCCGCCCTCACCTCTGGACGGACACATTTCCCTCAGATAACGGACGACTTGTTGGGCAGCGGCACTAGAGTGTCCCTGTGCATTAGTATGACAGCCACACAGCCTCCAGCACAGTGGGACTAGCAACAAAGTTTAAGTTGAATAAAATAGTACACGACACACTGACATGGCCTTGGTAACAGAACCTTATTAATGAGGTATGTTAAAGGCAGCAAAAGGACCTGAACTCAGCAGATGTGATCTGGTCCCTGAGAGACATTGGACGCTATTCTCTGAAGGCACAAGCATCAGAGACGACGTCCCATTTGCTTCTCTGCTGATCGCATGAACTCCCGAGGGGATTAATGATAAAAACACGGACATGAAATTTGGGGTAAATGTGCCTTTAACCACACCAAATTCTATGTTTGATCATTTATAGACCAATAGTTTAGTAGTTGGAGAAATTCTCTTTATTTAGCTAAAATATGACAAACTCATGCGCTGCTATAATGACCTGTTAGCTGTGAATTTTACAGAAACAAATGACAAAAACAAGGTAATTATTTTTGAGGGCAACCCTTTTGGCTTTTCAGGTGCTGCGTTTGAAGAATACTTCACAGAAAAGCCAGTTATGAAGAGTAAATCAATCAAAAAACAACTCCAAAAGACACAAAGCAGTTAATTCTAATTTCATTTTATCAGGAGTAAAGGTGCCATGTAGCCTGATGTTAGTGATGCAAATTGATGCAGTAGAAAAAAAGCAAGGATTGTTTTTCTGGAAAAACAAGAAATTCTTGCATCAAAATGTGATTTTAATACCAAACATGGCATGTTTTATTTATACAAGCCCATATTTCTCCGAGAACAAGCTCAGTTTTCATTTACTTCTGTTAAAAATTAGTAAATGTGGAAATATTGAGTTGTTCATGTGAAGGTCGGCCTCAAAACATTGCCCTCCTCTTCTAATCATTTCTGTAAAAAGCTTTACTCAAATAAAAGTACAATCACTTCCATGAGAATTTCTCATGTAAAAGTCTAAAGTACTTCTGCAAAAGTAAAAAAGTATCAAGTTAATGAATGATCCTATTAAAGTACAAGTTACTTTCCATTTTGATATTGATTTATAATTTAATTCAGAAACCCGGATGACCACTATAGCTACAAAAAAAGTTAATGTTGTTAGCATGGCAGCAAAATTTGACTTAAAAGAAATTATAGCTAATGTTAGCATGTTGACATGTTAGCATGTTTGTTCATATTACTTTAATGTGCTTTCAAAGGTTAAAGAGGAGTCTTTAAAAAGGAGATCTCAGAAGCGTAACTTTATTTAGGAAAAGGTCAGTGAAAATATACAAAAATGTTTTTTTGGCCCTTCCTCTCCCTACAAACACCAACACACACTCATGTGTGCACGTGCACGCACACATACGTACAGACAAAATCATTAGTGGAATACACACACTGGGAGAAAGGTAAATAGTGCCGTCACAGTCATAATAAAGTAATTTTTAATGTTTACGTTGAGCGGTGTCTTTGAAGATGAATTTAGCCCCAATAATTGCCATCCTGAGAGCTGGTGGAACCCACAAATCCAGTACAACTCACGATGCTTTTGCTGGTGAAAAATCTCAGTGTTTTTGAAGATACAAAGCCAGAACTTCATCATGCAACTGTGGCCTTTCTTAGATTTTGGTATAAGAAGTGTAAAAACTGTAGCTAGTAGCTGCTTCTCATTCTATTTTTGCTTTGTCATCATTGTGTCGTGGTCAATTGACAGGTGGTGCGTCTGATTCCTCCAAGCAGGTGCAACTCTCCCCTGCTGCAATCTCTGCATTTGCAGCAAACTAGTTAACACAAAACTAGTACGAGTAGAAGTATAGTTTCAAAAAAGGAAGCACCTCCTTCCTTCAAAAAAGGTCTTTTGTACTCATGTGTGTTGCCTGTAATACATTACTACCCATGACTGTAGTTTGTGGCCAGTTTAAATAATTATAAAGTTCAAAAGTTAATAGAGAAGTTGATACTGTAATTTCAGCCTTTGAGAGAATTTCTTTATGTTCATGCTGTCTCAGACAGACACAGGTAACTCCTAAAACTGAGCAATAGTAAATAGATGTGTTTACCCATGACATGATACACAGGTAAATGATAAAGCTCTGACTGCTTTGTGGAATAGAGGTTTGCATGTGGCCTTGCTTTGCTACAAGGAGGACAATGCAAACATTAAAAATTGAAGTTATTTCACTCGACTTTTTAAAAGAGAAGATGCCAATTTGGCTTCAGCAGGTTTTAAGTTGACAAGTAATATTGGATTGCTGCTTGTCTTACAGTAGGTCTCCCAGTCACAGCAATTTCAGCAGACATGTTGCTGAGACAGCTCTGGCATTGTTTTCTGGGACACAGTGAAATTCTATTTTCAGTTTTACTTGGTGCAGTAATTATCCGCATTGTTGGTGAGAATAAAGAAAATAAAGTGCATGAATATGTGCCGGTCAATTGGATTCTGTCAGTTCAAGCAGAATTGGGTACACAAGCGAGCAGCTTGCCAGCTTGTAATAACGATGGTGTTTGCGTGGAACAATTTCCCCTCTAAAACAGCTCATCAACAGCAGAGAGAGTCTGTCACCCAGGGTACGGAGTGACAAGTCTTCTGCATCTCCGTCTGTTATTAACATGTCTCTTACGACAAGCTCAATTATCTGACACTGCCCGTAATTTCCATTCCTTTTTCTGGCACAATGTAAAGTTCCTCTCCTTCATTTTCAAAGCTGGTCGTTTGGGATCCGGCAAATACTGATATAAGACATGTGTGGGAGGAGGAAGTGAAAACTGAGGGAAAAACATCTGCAAGTCAGAGCAAAGTTGCCGCAGGCTTGCTATGCTGAGGCCTTTAACATCTCTGGTATTTGTTGTTTAAAAAGCCTGAAATGTCAAATATTTTCAATCTTGTAATGTCTTTTGTTTGGCTCTATTTGAGATTGACTATAGAGTGAAGGAGAAGAAATATATATTTGTGTGAATTACTATTAAACTAAGCATTGAAGGTCCAGTCTGTGGGATTAGGGATCTATTTGTAAAATATGGCAGAAATGGAATATTGTGTTCTTTGGTATGTTTTCATTCATACTGGCTGTGAAAAGATCTTTTTCTAATGATATTTCATGTAGGATGTGGGGACAAAATCCACACTATGTGCAAATATGCATCCCCAAGTTTACAAAAGTTAGAGGTCCAGTCAGTGTGTAGAATTTAGATCTATTTGTAGAATATGGCAGAAATAGAATGGAATGGTCCATGTTGCCCTGCCATGTCGCCACAGTAGCCCAAAATGACCACAACAGTACCTATCTGCAGACCACGGGGGCAGACATCTTAACCTCTACCTCCACAACTGACAGAAGCTTACGTGAACTCCATAGCAGAAGCTTGTCTTCTTTGTAATGTTACTGATATATTTTCTACTATTCCCAACTTTATATTTATATTAGCACAACAAGTTCAGTTAGCAGCAAAGACATTGTTCATTGTAAACTGAATGTAAACGGTTGATGAGTGATTTATTTGCTAGGTACGTTAGCTGAAGTAGTGTCTGGGGCAAACTTCATGCTAGCGTCTTCGCTCAGCGCTAGCTAACTAGCCACCACAAGTTGAAATTATAACACAGGGAGTGGCTAGTACCAGAGCTGGCTAGCACTGGCCACAATGGTGGTGATGATATGAATGAAAATCTTCATGAATTTATTATGATTTAAAGAAAAATTAGAGCTTGTTGATAATTGCTCTATTGTTTGTATATTCATCCTTTAAATAAAGAATAATATAATTTAAAAAAAACCCCACCAAACTTGCAGAATATGCAAATGCGCAATGGAGATCACGCAAATAACATCATGGAGAAGACTGACCTCTGCTGAGGAGATCACGTGATTTCCTGTCAGTTGCAGAGCTAGAGGTTGAGATGTCTGCCCCTGAGGTGGTCACCTTGTCTGCAGCTAGGTCCTTCTCCAAAATGGACAAACCAAACTCTGACTCTCCAGAGGGCCCTTTGCATTTTTTGCACAAGTTTCATGGCTGTTGGCTGCAATTTGCAGCTTCACCTCTAGATGCCACTTAAACTTCAAAACCAAACCTTTAAGCTTTCAATCCAAACTTCCTGCGTCCTTTGTGACATTTTCTGATGCTCATCCTTACAAAGTGGTCATAGAGGAATAAACATCTGAACACCTGTGAATCTAGTGTGCAGACTCCCCCCTGCAGATAAAACTTGTGGTGATGGAAAGCTCTTAAGCAGCGACAAACAGACCTTGTGGTGGGATTTTTCTTTTTTCACCAATAAGGGACAGCAGATGTGGGAGAAGTCTCTTTTCCACATCTGTCGTAATATTTTAACAACTGCAAAAGCACAAACTGTTAGTGTGAATGTTCATCAGGGCAGATTTCAGGCTGCTTTCTAATCAGCAAGCTGCATGTGTGTAGCCTGTGATCTCCTGACCTGTATGTAGTGTCGCTGCACTCATGAAAAAGCAAGAGAATAGAAAATGAAGTTGAAGGTTCTTCCCAACGGCAAATCTTGATTAACTAACAAATGCAGAAGCGCATTCCTCCTCTGATATATTTTAATGAACCATTCAAACAACTTTTTCCTTTATAGAGCAGCCTAATGATTATCTTCAGACTGTACAATCTTGCAATCATTTTGAATAACTCAACTAAAATAGAGCATGAATGCCATTCAAATGACTCACCTCACATTCTTCATATTTTGACACAGGGAGAATATAGGGAGACACCTTTTCTCCTTCTCTCTTCAGGGTTTTTCGTCCTTTTATTCAGGCGCAGTTCTCAATCAGGAAAAGTCTAAGTCAGAATCATAGCTGGTGATTGGGAGCTATTTTGGAAACATTATGTTTTAGTGCGCACCCCAAAGGCCTGTTAGAGGTTACCTGACTGCTTCACATCTTAAAGCCAGTCTGCCTCCACTCGTCTACGGAGGGATGCGTGATAAAAAGCGAAAATGTTCCACCAAAGTGAAATATCGCTGTAAGTGGGAGTGTCTGGGCTGCTGCGGGGGAGCGTTAGAGGAAGTGGTAATGATGACAGCTCTAACTCAGTGCAGGTGCAGTAAAGCATGGCAGGTTGGTCAATTGCCCAGAACCCATTACGTCTCCCCCGGGACCAACCTTGTAATGTGCTAGGTAACTTCTGTAAGGGATTGACCTATTGTCAACAGAGAAATCTCTCAGGTTTTCGTATAAAGACACAAGTGTACCTCACAAGGTTGTGCGGGCAGGTTAAGGGCGTGCTGAAGATCTGAGCGCAAACATGACACATTATGCATGCTTAATAACGGTTTAACAGTTACGTTTCATCATTGTTAAACCAGTGGAACATTTTCTTTGTGCAGAGGACAATAGAGGATTATAGCAGAGCAACATATTCTCTGTCTGCATTTCATGGTTTGCCTTTGTTGGACAGAGATAGTGTTGGCCTGTTCAGCTGCAGAAGATTTTGTAAGCACAGAGCACAATGCTGGTGAATGTAAAATTCATGATATTGTGTCTCTCTTTGTGAGTGCCTTTACGGCAGCTAGAAACATTTGTGACAGTGCCGGAGATGGAATAGGCTGACCTTGGGTGCCAAATACATCTCTGTTCCCGTGTCATCTTCAGACAGCCACTGTTTGACCACTATCTACCAGATGCATTCTATCCGACACTTGTAACAATAGTGTAAATGGGACGAAAATTGAGCTCACCTTAAAGGCGGACTTCAGTCCTCTTGAAGGCTGAAAGCCCTGGATGAGTCCAGTGCCCAGTGGCAGCTCAGAGTCCTTGTTTTGCTCCCTGAGACGTGTGTAATCAGAGAGAAAGTCCGGCACAGATTACAGTCTTCAATCAGTCAGGGAGGAAAATGATATGTACATCATTGTCTCTGCTGCACATCCCAGCCACTGTCAGTCTGCATGCATATTACCTGTGTCAAAGCTGCCAAAGACATGACGAGAGAAACTGAGAGCCATCACAGAGCCGCCACTCAGGGGGGTGTCGAGTCTTCCAGTGCGGCAGCCAGATTCAGTCTCGATGGGGACTCCACTCTGACCTCCGGGATGGTGTTGACACCATTTAATGTACATTTTCAGATACAAAACGTCTCCTTTCTTATCTGAAATTGTTTTGCAATGGGCTGAATAACACCAAAGGCCAGCTCTTGTCACCGAAAGACAATATTGAGCGCACACTCACAGTTTTTCCAGGAGTCCAAGAAGTTGAAGCAGCTGTCACATCTGACCTTGAGGTGCACAATGGAGACAGAGTTATTTCGTACAGTGGGGGAAACTATATGACTGCTGTGAGGAATGGCTAAAAATGATGCCTCCTAATCTTCTCATGGATCTCAACATCATCTTATGCAATTGTCTCTTTACTAAAAACAGACACACACTGCGCACAAGCACAGAGAACAACATAATGTGGAAAATTTGACGGAGGTGTCTCATTGTTGTCGATTCAATTTTCACAGCTGGATCTGGGGAAAAAAACACATACAGTAAATGCAAAACGGTGGGAGAGAGAAATTTTACAATAAGGATGGCAAAGACTGATCAGATCTGAGTCCCACCCTCGTGATATAGAACACAGAGTCAGGCCGTAATTTCCCTGAGAGAAG
>JAQLOL010000005.1:12922772-12943932 GCA_029783665.1 Naso thynnoides | reverse complement strand
AAAGTACATTATAATGGTATGTTACACAATCTACCGAAGTGAACGAGGTTTTTTCAGTTTTGCAGGTGTTGTAAGTAACGCTGCTGATCTGAACTCTGCTCGGGTTAAGGATGGGAGATGCTATGATGGAATTACATGAGATCATCAAAATCTGTGGACTGATAAGATTATGAGTGGTTAAATTTGTCCCAGCCTCACAGGAGAGTCATAGAGATGTCAATGAAACATTGTTTCAAATGCCCCCAGAGTCCTGAGCAGAGGTCTACTGTACAACGGTGTGAAATTGCTTGTGTGGGCTTACCATAGCTACGAATATTGTGATAATAAGAAGAGCTACTGTACCTCCAGGGTTATCTGCGTCTCCTTCATTTTGGGCCACTGAGTTGACGGTCACTGTCTGCAGGTTGGGGATCTGTCCCGTGCTGATGCTCACTGGATTGGAACCCAGTGACAGGGTCTGGACTGGAGCCAGGGTTATCTGTTGGGGTGGTGTCGTGGGCAGCTGGAGGTTCTGCAGGTTCTGCACCCCCTGAACCTGAAAGGTTTGCCACTGTATCTGACCCGATGGTGTGACTGTCTGGGCCTGGATGATGAAGGTTCCTGGGTTGATCAGCTGCACATTCTGCAGGCCCTGCCCGCCAGTCGCCACTGACTGGACCACCTGTCCGTTGGTGGTCTGAATGGGCACCTGCTGCAGCTGGATGATGGGCTGTGCTGAGGACACCTGGACGCTCTGCTCCTGATTATGATGGACGAAGCCCTTCTGGAGGCCAGAACTCGAGTCGGCTTGCTCTGTAGCCACTGTTGACAATGAAGTGTCTTGCGTCAGCAGACCTGATTCGCTTGCTGGAATGTGTAGCTGAGAGGAAGACGTTGGCACATATATCTCAGGGTTTGCATTTGAGTCATTTACTGGTAGTGTCTGTGAAAGATTATTATCTGTCTTCGCCAGACTCTCTGAACCATCCACGGAATGACCCGCCATGATTAACTGGCCATCAGCAGTGACCCCTGTTGCTATAGTCTGAGCACCAGACAGGCCAAGGGAGTCCAAGTCCACACTGTTAATGGGAACAAAAGTAATGTTCCCAGGCAAACCCACAGGCACATTAGTAACAACCTGACCCTGGTTGTTGAAGGTGGAGCTGCCAATAGAAACCCCCTGGATCTGCTGGACATTACCAGTCTGTGATATGAGGTTCTGGTTGTTATTAAGGATGTTTGCACTTGATGTAACACTTAGACTCTGGCTTCCATCCGGCAAGATCTGAATCTGCCCCGTGGCATCCTGTGTCAGAGTTGCTCCCTCCACTCCAGACGTGGAGAAGCTCAACTGTCCATCTGCTGTCTGAATCTGAGGAATTACTTGGTACTGAATGTTAGGCACTGAATTGGCAGAGGAGGCATCCGTTCCCGACGTCACAAAGATTGGCTGACTCTGTAAGTTCTGGAGAGGAAGTACATACTGTCCATTTGATGTTAATATTCCTTGACTTTGGATCTGTATCATTCCAGATTCATCCTTTGCTGATGTGGGGGTTAACACCTCCCATTTATCAGTCCCAGTAAGCTGTGTCGATGGATCTGATGTCTGTAAAACATAATAATTGACATTAGAGAACTTACTAAGAAATCTGTGGTTGGAGAATTTGCTCAAGCAACATAAAACATTTAGTCAGATGTATGGTTGTAGACTGTGTTTTAAAATTTAGTAAAATATTATTTTCTAGATTTTATACATTGCTCAATATTTTGAAGAAAAAGATAGCAACGGCAGATCACACAATCAGCCTCTGAAACATGAGGAGGCAGAGAACAAAAAGAGCTAAATGTGTGCAATTGTCGGTAGATTGCTTTGATTGTTTTGGTTTTTAGTTACTGGTAATCATTTGATTGTGTTCACACATGTAGTATGGTCCCTTTGATCCAGAGCAAAAATAAATAAATAGAATAAAATAATAATGGAAAAAAACAATAAAACCATTGTTGCCCATATGTTAGCTCTATTAGTTCTACAGACTCTAAAATTCACTCTGATTCATAACAATTTAAGGCAAATAATCAATTGTAGCCCTGAAGTCAAAACTGAATCTGACAGGTAAGTCTGTAAGTCGTGCATTAATCAATGTCAGCAGCCTGTCAGCCTGCATCATTATCTCTACACTGACACATGAAGGAAACACACAGCAAGCACACCAGGGCTGACTGCAAAAAACAGGTGCTGTGTGGACAGACAGAAATCTCTGACAGCAGAATATCTAGAAATTTATTTTTCTGCCACCAGAGCCTGAATGTCATTTTATTTTGAACATTTTAATACAGTAAAGCAACAGGAAATACTATACATATTTTTAAAATTTTCATTATAATAAAAACTGATCATCAACGAAATATTAGAATTCACAGACTACAACAAATTGACCATAATATTTTTTCATTAAAGTACATGTAGATACTAATGTATAACCCAAAACACATCCTTTATATAAAAAACCTGGAACAGTGTGACCCTTACACCCTTCAGCTTGCTCTAAGCATCAGTGGAGGCACAATAAAAAAGCACAGCAGAAACAGTCAAACTACATTTGGACCAACATTATCTGATATTGAGTGGTTAAGGGGCTTTATTTTCTCTGATGCACTTGAGGTTTTGATGTGGTTTCATCAGAGTGCATAGTGCATAACAGATGTCCTTACTGAGTCTGTTTCAGTAGTAAAAACTGTTAAGAACTTTCCAGTTGTAGCAATGAGATATACTACTGCTTAGATGCCAAATGCACTAACAATACATTTGCATATGAGCAAAGGCAACCTTAACTACACTCCCACCACAGTTTTGCTTAACCGTGATAGAGGGGCTAAATTCTGCTGTAGCTATGTCAGATCTAGCAGAGGTGCTGACTTACCATATCAGCAGCAGCACCTCTGTCCAACTCTGACGATGGTGACCCAACCTTAGTGCAGGTGGTTGCTAGCAGGTCGAGGGATGAAGGCTGAGTGTCCTACCCACAACGAGCGAGTTTAAAAGGAAGAAAGTGGGTGGCCATTAGTCTGGGCCATAGAAAGTGTGGCTCATTGCCAAAAAGCAAAGTCTGAAGTTTGGAAGTTTGAAGGTTAAAGGACTTTTTTGTGCTGTGTTGAGTCCCCCCAGGCAGCACGTAGAATAACACTCATGTCTAGGTCAGGCTGGAATTTGCAACCTGTCACCCCAATCCTAGTTAAGAGGCTGGATTTGTAAGCAGCCTGAGAGGAAGTGTTGCCTGAGAGGTTCAAATCAGGGTACAAATACCCCCCTGAAGTTTGAAATGTGTGAACTTCAGTAAGCACCACTCAGGTGCTGGAAACGGTGTTACGACGTAAAATAAGAGTCATAATCCCGATGGGGAACACTTACCTGATTGCCCCTGCTGCCCTCCTCCTGCTGCAGAAAGCCGCTTTGACTGCTGTCCACTTCCAAGGCAGCCATATCCTCTGGTTTCATCGGCTGTTCCGGGGCTGTGTAGCAAAAACATATTACTAAGAGTGAGAACAGCCAAAGCTAACGGTGGCTAAACAAACCTGAGATGCAAATAGAGGACTAGCGTCAACATCTGTAACGGTACTGTAACGTCAATAGACTAACGTTAACGTTAACTAATAATAAAATCACAACCACCGCTACCAACTGCACTTAACTAATACAAGAACACAGTTATGTTACCAGCAATACCGTTAAATGGTCTCAGAAGAGCAGCCTAATTATGGCTCCAAAACCTAACATAGTTAGCTAAGCTAACGCTCTATTAGCTACTAGTGCTAACTTAGCCTGCGATGATTAGCAATATCACCATCAAGCATCCCAGCTAACGTTAGCTTGCTAGCGAGCTAATTTAGCCAGAGGATGCCTGTGATAGCTTGTTAGCTTTCGTGGGTGAAAAAGACAGATATTACATACCAGTCATTGCGTGACTTGTCATGAAACGGAGAGTCCTGATGGTCACAAGCCACCGGACATGATCAGCACATTAAATTGATTGTACACGCGTAGAAATAGATAATAACTGTCAGTATTTTTTTGTATTTTGATTGACGGGCGGTAGGTAACACAAAGGGTGGGGCCTCCAGTGTTGACTGGGAGTATTTGCGTCACATACAGGAAATCCCGCCGTTCTTCACGAATTTGATTGGTTATTCGTTGTGCACGCCGTATTATCATTTGTCAGTCGATATGTCAATCATTATTTGTAGGATTCTTTTCCTGTTTATTATGCGCTGTCAGTTTTACAGTGCTCTTTTTGACGGTAGTGAGTGTAGTAAAACAGTTCTCTTTCATTTACAGTGTTGTCACCAGTAAGACGGTGAGAAAATAACGAACGTAGGCCAAAGAGATGTGAGATAGAGACACACAATGCCATTAAATTGTTTTCCAGATACGTGTATTTCATTATCTGCCTCTAAATAGTTCCAGTAGCCTGCTAATTCTAAGTCCAGGAGCATTGCGACAATTGGTAATGAGTCACAATCACCAGCCAACTAAATGACCTGCTAACAGTCACGCAAGAAAATAAGAAATAATAAGAAATAATCTTACCTTTCGAAAATCACATGGGTCAGAAAAGCTGGTGTCATCAGTAAACCTGAAGCCTGTTTCGTTCAATGCACCATAAGCCTATATTTCAGCAGGCCTAGCCATATATTTTTGCTACATGATTTAATTTATAAATTGCTTTAAAATACATTTTTGAAAGTGTCTCATTATTTAACACTAAAATATTGCACACAGCTTGAAGTGGTCCTAAAATGACCTAAATATTTAGCATCGCTCTTCTTTTTGCAAATGTGACTGGACATGAAGACAAAACCAGATCTGATTATACTTAATGTGGTCTTACATGAGTTATTGGTTTATCTGTGACTTTAAAATTTAAATCAGGGACTTGCTGTGAATGAATTAATTGAACCGATAGAAAAAACACAACGGTATTTAGTGGTGGCTGAGACATGTCTGATCACAGTTTAAAACAAGTTAGAAAATAAAATAAAAAAAGACAAAACCACTATTTGCGAAGCTGGCACATTTACTTCCAACTCTATGATGAATATCTTTTCTGCCATGACTCTATTTATCATCAGAGGTCTGCTTTCATGCATTGTTGGAAACTAATAGTGGCACTTTCTTACTTTTAAATAATAAAATAATCAGCAGTTAAGTTTTAAGATGAATTTTGTGTTGATTACTTTTAGGAAAAACACTATCGAGACCCAGCCTTAGCTTGTTTTTGACTGCATTTCTTCCCCTCTATCTGATTGTGCACAGTACAACATTGTGAAAGTGCATTGAAATGAGAGCCTGCATGCTATTGTACCTGCTCTGTGCCTGTGATGCTATCAGGAGCCCACTTCTGAGTATTATTTGTGGTGTGTCAGTTCCTCACAGCGCGCGACCGCAGTGAGGCTATTTCTCTCAACCTTCAATTCAAACTTGGCCCATTACAGCCAGACTACAAAAGCACTTTCCGTGCACTCAGGAGCTCACAGCAGTGAATGGTGGATATTTCCAATCACTCTGCTGTCAATCCAAGTGTCAGGTAAACACAGGCCAATGGAAACAGCTTTAGAAAAACCTTGCAGCTATGTCTGTCTTACTCCAGGAGTCCTTGGAAACATATCAACAATTTCTCCAAAGACCTCCAAGTTAAAGGGAAAAGTCAAATATCCTAAAAGCAGCACAGATTCAACAACATGGACGCAGTGGCTTACAAGAGACACACAACTGATATTGTGTCCGTCTTCAGATATGTGAGTGTCCCCAATTCAACATTCAAACAAAGGAAATTAAACTGCATTAACAGAGCTTAGTCACTTCATGACAGAATTCTGATATCTGTGGAGCAATTACCCAGCAGGAGTTTAAACACATTAGGATCGAGTGTGACACATACAACTGTAGGCTGAATACAGACACAAATGACCCTCTCACTTCATGTACGCAGAGCTTCAAACTTCCTTTTATCCTGTGGGGAATGATGACACAGATTGGATCGAGTTTTATTTTAACATACAAGTATTCCTGCAAAAGCATCTTCATACCATCTTCTGGGAGTGGACACTGTTGTTGTGGCACTGTGCAGAACTGTGAAGGGGCCAGAGAGTAACTGAGTGAGTCCACAATGGCTCTGAGTGTTTCATATTAACATATTGACAGTTGTTTTCATGAAAGGCCAGTCCAAGAGAGAGTGACCCCACGGAGAGAAACTGCCCTGCTGGAGGCACCTCGTGGGACACTGTAAATGGGCCCTGAGAGAGAGAATTGAAACTGGTGCAGCATGAAGACGTGTGGATGGAATATCAAATATGTGGTATAGACCACTTGCACCTGAAACAAGAACAATGACACTGTTCATAGAACTAAGAATTAACTGCAAAGGGGCAGACTACTGTGGACATTTAACATATTTTAAACATTTAAGCTATTTTCTTTAAGTCTTTAGTATCAGAATCACTTCAGTGGCTCATGAGAGGAATTTTTCTGTGGCTCTCATGATACAGAATCAGCCAAAAACAAAGAGGTTAAATAAAGATATGCACACAAACATATATATGCAGGTCTGTAGCTTTATGTGCGGACAAGAGATATGAAAAGAGATATATTTAATTTACATAGCAACAATAACACATCGCATTTTAGCAACCTAGATTCTAAACAGGCGCAAATTTGCAATAGTTGCAACAGAGCAGCAAAAATGTTAGTATGTGAAGTACTGTGTACTTGTTAAAACGTTAAACACTTTGTTTACTGTAAATTTGGAAAGAAGGAAAGTGAGGAAGTAAAATTACTGTCTGCAATGATGTCTCCAGTGAGAGTCTACAGTCTACAACAAATGGTTGATGAGTTATGGAAGGAGGCGGGGCTTAAGTGTAGGTGCCCGGCAAGCCATGACCAATGAGAGTGTGTGTTTGTGTGTGTGTGTGTTTTCTAAAAAGTTTGGACATGTTGCATGAATCTGTTTAAGCGCCTTTTTGTTACAGGCCCCTCCCACTGCCACGCCCCCTTTTTGCTAGTTGGCCTGAACTATCAGCTGTCCTTTGGCTCATGATTAACCTTTACACTAAATCTTGTGCAAGTCTGTATATCCATTTAGAAGTTATGTGCCTTTTTACAATAGGCCACTCCCACTGCCATGCTTCCTTTTTACAATAGGCCACTCCCACTGCCATGCTTCCTTTAGCCAGTTAGCATGAACACAAACAAGCACCTTCACACACACACACACACGACCTCCCTGCCAAATTTCTGCCTCCTAGGGTGAAAACTGCAGCCACCAAAGATTGGGAAATCTTTATGGATCGACTGAGTGACCTATAGAGCTGCTGGTCGCAGCTAAAAAGCATAAATCAGGACAAAATGCAGTCATGTACAAATGAAATGTGTGTGCCGACAGCAGTTTTACAAGTGACCCTGAGCCCACGTACTAATATCTTTATATAATCATGTGTAAAAGTGGTGAACCTCGCCTCCTTGCTTGTAAATGACTGAGACTTTGGAGGATGCATCTTTTATACACTGTCATTAAACTATCACCTGTAGGCAATAAACCTGTTTACCTGTGCAAACAGGTGGTTTTAAACATTTCACAACTAAGTTTTTGTGGTTTCTGTCCCAACTTGTTTGAAACATGTTGCTAGCATCAAATTTAGAATAAGCATAACATTTACAAATTCAAAGACGGTGATCAGGTCCAACATAAAGTATGTTGTTTTAGTACTTTTATCATTTGAGTATAAGTTACAAAAAATGAAAAGGAAATGGTCACATTATCACATTTATGAAGCCTCCCTTTTTCAAATCATTGTTGTGTATAAATTAACGGTTACCAGGGGTTGAGATCTGGTTAGTGCTGTGTGTGTTACAAGAACACAAAATAACTATGTTTCTGCAGAGATGCATGTGTATCTGAGACTCAGTGGCCATGTTTGTAGGCAAACCTGTACAATCCAATACAACGCTGTAATAAAGGTGTTCACTTTATGTTTCAGCATCAAGGTCATAGTTAGTTTTGTTGTTGTTGTAGTGGACTGCATTATATTTGAAGGTGTTTTTAATTATGCCCCTTAATGCATAAAGACAAGGTGGACCAAAAAAACAAACAAACAAAAACACTTTGTAATACCACTTGATATAATGTGGTCCAGAACAACACCTTTAATAGCTGTGATCCCAGAAATAAATATATGGTTAAACTTTCACATTTCTTATAAATTTCAACCAAAAACAAACATTAGAAACTTTGTTAGAGAATCAGTGACAGAGCTGTTGTATTGAGCTGCAAAAACTGGCCAGTGAATGTTTAAGTACAAACTTACAAGTCACAATACAAAGGAATTTACATGGTAATATACATATTCAGTAAGATTAGTTAATATAACAGTCTCTGTTACATCATTTGATAGTTGTAGATAGGAGTTTTGGTTGCATATTGCTAACTCATCCTTTGCAGCACTTATTAATGACACAAGTGCAAGTTAAAACTAGTTCTCATGACTCACATGAAATAATCCCTGCAGATGCAATGAAAAACTATATTTGTTAACTTCATGATTTCAACACTGCTTCCTAAGATTCCTCCAAGCTGTTTATGAAATTCTTTCCTCTCGACATTATACTGTCAGTTTTATCACTGACAGAGAACACATAAATCAAAGCATTAAGTTGTATCATGATAGCACAACGAGAACAAAGGTAAATCAGTGGATAAACTCTCATAAATGAACATGACGTGTTGTGTTAGTCAAACCCTAATTCCATATAGATTCCATATCTGCTTTGTCGACAGTGTATAATGCATTTGTCGCAGGGAGAAGTCACACAAAAGCAAGGTTACAACATGCAGCACTTTTATTGTCACCCAACAGAAATAATTTCCTCTCTGTAATGACATGAAATGTTTATAATGACCATTTAATTTCCTAAGTCAATCCCTTGTGCATAGTAACTGCTCCAAAAAGACGTTATTTATATGTTTATTTGTTGTAACTTTAAAATTCCTTTTTAATCCTTCAAAGTCCTTGTGTGGATGTGATTTACAACAGCAGGCAATGATCTGTTTTCCAGGGTGTGTGTGTTTTAAAGCGAGCTTTGCACTCCTTGCTCTCTTGGTTCGGTGCCAGTGTGGTTCGCCTCGGGGCAGAGTGGCACCGCTTGATTGATGGTCCTGACAGAACATTTGTACCAACAGAGAATCCGTCACATTTCAGGACTTGTTTTTATTTCTTAGAGGTTAAACTAGTGAGACTGCTTTTACAATTCGCCTACATCACCCGATGATATTAATGAATATCTGTTGTGTATATGCATGAATACTATGAAATGTGTCTCTTGGTGTCAGAACAGAAAGGACACCCAGTGAGTTTTTAATGCATTCCTTCTTCAAAGTACAAGTTCATTAATTCCTTCCTGTGCAAATAGGGCTGCACAGCAAAATGAAAAATTTGTACTCAAGTTTCAAGTTATTTTATTTATATAGCACAAAGCAAGCAAGTTTTGCACCACAGTGCTTCACAAAGACTGACACATAAGGCAAAACAGACATATGTATATGTCCATTAACAGATGCTGAAGGCAAAAAATCAAAGCAGTGAGGCACAAAGACAGATGAAAAACAACAACAACAACAACAAAACCAATGTAAAGACAATTTAACACTCAAGGAATCAAATAAAAATAAAACAGGTTAAACACAATTAAAAGCTGGAGAATAAAAGTGGAAATTAAAATGTGTTGTCTAATGTCTATGTCCTGTCCTTCGCACATAGGAAATATACTCAGAATATAATCAGGATACAACACAAAACAAACAAACAAACAAACAACCCCCCAAAAAGCAATACATGGATCTACAATTATATATTTACAAATACATGAAGACTTATAACCAGGGAGAAAATTCTGTACATTTCTGATTTGGTGTTTGAAGGAATCTAAACAACATTGACAAGATGCTAACAATGATGTGGCTGACATCTCCACATCAGACAGTTTGACATGTGGGAAACACTGTCCATCAACTTTGACTCATCTGAGCTCCAAACATCACTGATGTAAAACAGTCCGCCTCCCTCCCTCCTGCTTGAGTCTCTCTGCTTCTCCTTTGACAGCAAAAATGTTAATACTAAATCCTAAAACAGCCTGTTAGGGACACTCTTACAGAACGAGATACTTTTTTAAACGATGTTTTGTTCCTATGCAACCTTTGCATGATTCGACATGGCTTTATCTCTCGCTCTGGAAAGATTTATTGTCTCTTTACGAAAAACAAAATACTACACAACCCAGACGGCTGGGAACTAGTCAATCCCTGAGCCTCAAAGCTACAGCAGATGAATAATCTTCTATATGGGGTTTAAATCAGCCAACGCCACCACCACACCGCGAGGAATGAAAAAACAGTTTTGTCTCCAGCTTCCTCAGAAGATTTGTATGGTTTCACTTAGAAAACAGGGAGCCAAAAACAGCCTGTACAGACAGTTATTGTACAGACGACAGTATATCATTGATAGCCAAGTTAAAGCCTGCAGCCCAAATCTGGCCCAGGATAGGCTGCCGGGTGGCCTGCCAACAATTATCTAATTCACATGAAACACTGACTCACAATGGGAATTTTTTTGTTTGTTTATCCTTGTTGTAAATGATTAAGAAAATCCTGAGCTATTCAGTGCAGTAAATATCTGATTTATCTGTCATATGGCTGACTGTCAAACCCTGCAGCATCAAGTTAATTCAGTTAATAAGTCAGTTAAAGAAAGAATTTTATAGAAAGATAAGTTACAGGCCTTTAAATGGTTATTCATTTTATCTGATAACTATTATTGCATGTTTATTAATATCCCGCTGGCTTGGTGTCATTTTGCAAAAGTTAAGTATTCCTGCAGTATGTATATGAAAGCAGTATACACTGGTGGAGACAATGTCCTTGGTTTGCTGCATGAATTATCTTAAAGTCATTAAAATCAGGGTTATTGCTAAAGCTACCAAGCAAAGCCTAATGTTATTTTATACACACCTTTCTTTCATTCTTTCAGTCTTTCATTCCATCTAACCACAATAAACACTATCCTATATTTTGCTACTGATCTTAAACCTTAAAGACTATAATCCACCTTATTTCCATGACAAACACAGTGCTTTGTAGTGCGAATGGCGGCTCGGCTCCATAAAACATCCTATCCAGAACTTGGGTATGCAATACTATCTCTGTAAAATGACCATTTTTATTCAATTTTTTTGTTCCCATCAAAAGGCCATTTTGTCTCTGCAGTCTTAATGGTTACGAGATATTCAGCAAAGCACTGTTGATCTACAGCTCTTTGTTCGGACTCCCACGGAGAACACAATCTTACTTTGGAGCACTGCGGCTGCAGCCATACAATTCCATCAGCATAAACGCTTCACAAACACTTACACACAAAGTATAGGGGCGAGAAAAACACTACTTCAGACAAAAGGAATCGTTTTCTGGTTGTGCTGGCAGATTGTGTCAACCTCCATTTCATACTATACAGAATACCACAAAATGTGGACTTTTTTAAAATGAAAATATGGTTCAACTGAGTATTTCTTTTCATTTTTGTAGGTGTGTATTTTCCCTCACTGTTCATTAATAGGAGACAGAAACTGTAAACAAACAAAAAAAGCACTATTTTTTAATATGTGAGGAATGTGGGAGTATTTTAGTGACAGTGAAGGAGAGGGTGCATATATTCATCAATTTTAAATGGAATAAAAATTGTAAATGAAAGGTTAACTCAATCAATTTTCAAATAATAATTTAAAAACTGACCAGTTCTTTTGGCCGAAACACCTGCATCCTGCATGTGGCCTTCTAAAATCAGCATCACTTAACAGATTTAATTATAATTGTCCCCTCTCTGCTACAGTCAATGTCAGCTGTGTCTTTTAATTCTCTAATCAGTGGTCGGCAGGACCGCTATCACCATCACCATGCAGCCTCCCACTCAATACAGACATCCCAAAACACACACAGGCTGGTTTTGTCAAATGTTTTATTGAGTGTAGACATCTGGGCTACTGTAAAACATGTATTATCTGCTGAAGGGGGAGAGGAGCAGGTGGCATTGTCCCCGCTGTCAGCTGTGTCAGTGCTGGCACCCGTGATGGAGATTAATGAAGTATCTGGAGAGTAATATGCTCCTTCAAATGCTGCTACAATTTGGAGTGGGGGCCGATCCTGATCTTAAATAGCAAAGCTGTCAGAGTTTACTGGACCTGTGCTTTGGCACAAAGGGGGGGATTTGAGTCGACGGGACTGGAAGCAGAAAGTAAGAGTGTGGCAAAGTGTGTCGGGCCAAAGAGAAAAGAAAAAGGGGGGGTGCACAACACAGTCAGTTATGTAAACAAAGTGATTGTTCTTGTGTCACTTTTTCTTTGGTGCGTTTGGTGCGTTAAATTTGAAATAGATGATGTCCCCATCTTCAACGATGTAGTTTCTTCCCTGTTGTCTGTATTTCCCGGCAGCCTGTGAGAGCACAAAGAAAACTAAATTACATGTATACAAAAAAAACAGAACAAAAACAAAACACAAAACATTGTTGCATCATTAAACCATTCATTCATTGATATAATGGACCATATGGAGCACATAACAGTTTTTATTGTAAATAATAGAAAATATGAGTTCAGAATTAGTACTCACTCTATTTTTTATCGGCCAACTTTACTCCAAATGCAAATACCCCCTCTCTCTCCTTTCCACACACACACACACACACACACACTAACAAATGCTGCTAACTGGTCCTTTCCTTCTTTCACTCCGGTTTAAGAGCCAAGAAACTTCCACAACTGATTTTTGTAAAAAGATAACAAGAGGGCTGTTTCAAGATTCTTTGCATGTGAGGGAGAACAACGTGGAGAGCCGGAAGATACGAGCAGTTCCTCATGCAAGAGATGCTGCAGAGCAGCGCTCACCAAAGATACTAACATGGTCAGATTAGCAAAGCACCTGAAGGACCGACACGCCAACATGTTTAAAGAATTTCCAGAGGTTGTTGTCAGCTCCGCTTTCATCACAACTGAAGCGGGAGACTAAATGACCCAGTGAATTGCGTTTGATGCGTGATTTTGTTCTTTCCTTTGTTTGGGACGAAGATTGTCTCGGGTTACGTTGTGATGTGTTCAAGCGCTGTTCAGTAAAAATTTGTATTTGGCAAAGGTAACTTAACTTCACCACGCTTTTACTTCAATGTAATCTTGGAAAACGTAGTGTTAGATGAGAAACTTAAGCAAACAGGCAACAGCTGAAAAAGAAAAAAAAACAACAACATTTGTTTGTTGTTGTTTTTTTTAACACTTGCCAACTCCCCCACCCAGTACACACCGACCCTTTGCTGTGTTTCAGTCCCCAACTCTCTCTGCCCCATTTCTTGTATAATCCTTTAGCTGTCCTGTCAGTATAGGCACAAAAAGCCCAAAAAAGACCTAAGAAAAAAAAAGTGCAGAAAATTTAGTGAAAGATAGAGTGAGCACAAAAAGTATCAAAAAAATGAGCTTTTTGCTTCATTAATGTGATGTAATTCCTGTTAAAATGGGGTTCAGTAATACCGTGAGCAGTCAGTCTGAAGTGTAAACCAGTGGGATAAAGTTCCAAAAGGGGAAACATTCCTCAACTGAGAGGAGACCTGAAGGGTTTGATTACTGTCGTTGGTTAGATTTGAGGGTTCACACTGTTGAGCTCAAAATGACTGAAAGTTCGCTGATTTCCAGGAGGTTTAACATGTCTGAAAAGAGAGGTCGCCCAAAGTGCCTCTGACACCGATTCAACATGCTGAATCAGCCAAACGGCTAATGATAACGGCCAGCAGGATGAAGTGCAGCTGATGTTCAGGCCCTAAAGCTCAGCTGTGGCGAAATTAAAAAACGAGGCCTTTACGTTTGAGTGTTTTGCCTCAGAAGGAGCTCGATTATCAGCTGCTTTGTGAAACTGGCCGGCTAACTGGCTAAAGTGTCTGACTTGTCCGAGCGGAGGAGGCACAGCCTCGAGGCTCTCCTGCGGTTCAACGTATGGACTCGTGTGTGTTCATGTCCCTCGCTGTGTTTTAACATGTCGCGGCCTGAGTTGCGTATGGACGAGCAAACAGAGCAATCTGAGCTTCAAGGCGCACAAGCACTCGATCACACACGGGCACATCCACCACTTTCACAATACTGAAATACACATGCAATAGAGCATATCACTAGTGAACTTACTGAAACTATGCATTATAGATCAACACACTCTCTCTCTCTCTCTCACACACACACACACACACATGTACGTCCTTCTTCTTCTTCTTCCTCCTTTCAATGAATCTCAACGCACGCTCACGCACCACATCACAAATGATGGGATTTAAACATCAACAGCATGAAATATTCATGTGTCAGTGCCAGCCGCTCGAGCAGAACTACCACCAAGGGGGATTTGCCTTCAGATCTGAGGATACTACTGCATTCATCCCTCTCTCCCTCTCTCTCTCTCTTTCTCTCTCTCTCTCTGTCTCTCTGTCTCTCTCTCTCTCTGACTCCCCCCACTCTCTCCCTGTTGTGTTGCAGCAAGCAGCCATTGTCACGGTGCTGTATTTCAGTGTGTTTCTGAGGATTCTTCTAGTTTTCTATGATATTACTTTTACACTTTTGCGTGTTGTTGTGTCTGAAACTAGGGCCGGGGAGGTTTAGATCCTCTTACCCTCTTCTGTACTCCTCGCCCGACATGTAGGGTGAGGAAGGGCGGGTGAGAGAAATGGACTAAAAAATAATGAAGGGGGAGAGGAAGATTAAAGAACCTGGGATACAGTTTAATTTAGAGGCTTGTACTTTGAGTTAAGATGAAATTTATAAAGAATTAAGAAGTTTATCTTACAATAAAACAATTACTACAAATAGTAATAATATTTAATCTCGTCTTGAAAATCAAGTTTTACAGGATTTTGAATATCACAAAGGATTTATGTGTCTGACGGACTGTTTAAAGAGAAACTAGACAACTTTTTTTGTCTTTACTTTGTCATCATGATGTATAACCTGATCAAACAGTGTAATAGTGGTTGAAAAATGACACCATTCGCTGCTAAATTGGTCTCCAATAAGCCCTGTTTTTGCCATTTTATTTTCTTTGCCACGAAGATGAGAGTTTCACGAAACAGTGAAAAATCACTTTCTGTACTCTGTGTCCTGATTGGCTGGTCTATGCTGCGCTTCTTAGTGACGGGTGACATCGGTACGAGCTGATCAGCTCACCGTGCTCTGACTGCCCTCTGCCTACAACAGAACCTGTACTTTATTACTTTGGCTTGAGTAAAGAAGTTAAGTTAGTATTTTTGCTTTTGTCACAGTCTTTTTTCTGACACATGTATCTGTGCTAAGTTATGGGTACTTGTAGTTCATGGAAGTTTTTTCCAAAACACTTCAAATTAGAATAAAATTGATCATCAGCAGCAATTTATATTTATTTTCATGAGATTTCCACATATTAACCAGGTAGTGGGGGATAAATTCACTTTATGGAATTCTGAAATACTAAATGCAAATGTCTTTCTGACGGATAATCATAACATTAATGCACCCGTTCAGGTCTTGCACAGAGTCATGGGGTTAAAATCATAATAATCACTCTAGTGGAAAGAAATTAAAGCAGCCAACTTGGTATAAATTTATGTAAAACTGCAGCAGCACAAGGATTAAAAGTTTTTGGTAGTTGAGGACAGATAGCTGAAGAGTAAAAAAATTAAGGTTCAAGGTTGGAAAAGTTCAGATTTCGCCCAAGATTGCTCCATGAAAGTGAGTGTGATGGAGTTTACAGAGATACAAAGAATGCCAGTCGGGGGAGTGGGGAGTCAGATATGGGTCCAGTGGTCATTGTTCCTCCTGAGATTCATCCCTTTTTCCATTTAAAAGATGTGATTACACCGCAACAATGCGCGCACACACTTTCACACATGCGCTGGCGGCAGTGGTGATCCAATTTAGGAGGTTAGAAGGCAGGGATAAGGAGATAGAGGGAGCAAAGGGGGAGTGGAGGGGTGACACGCAGCCATGTAAGAGATGCAACGAAGGAGAGGAGGAGAGCGCGTTCCCTCTCTCTCTCGTTTGTCATTCTGTCGGTGCCCTATGCAGATGAGCAGCTAATATAATATCTCTGCTGAGCTGATGGATGTTTAAAATGATATGGCAACCCTGAGCAGCTTCGCCGCATGCTGCCTGCCAGGGATGGTGTGTGTGTGTGTGTATGTGTGTTTGCTGCGTGTATCGCTCAGTGAAAACTACATTTAAATCATTGTAGCAAAGACATAAACTCTCCATCTTTCCTCTTGTTCTAGTTTATTACAACTCTGGTGTTGTTTTCATAGCTTTGGCCATCACTTTTGTCGGGAATAACATTATTATATTCACACTGCACTCGAGTTATTGGCTGAAATCTCAGAATGCAGTGACACCGCTAAAAAGAAGTGAAAAATAGAAACTTGAGAAACACGAGCGATCAGAACATTAAACAGGCTACAACTTGTTTTGAAGAGAAGATTTTTAATATGTCTTGTTTTTGTTTGCCAACACAAGATGAAAAGAAGTGAGACTGCGGATCATTCACAGGACTATTCCTTGAACAAGTGCAACAACTTCCTGGAATCTTGTCCTCACCCTGATGCTACGTAGGACTTCCCCCTTAAACGAGTAATTGTACTGCATTCTGATTTTGTACTAACATAATAAAAACATCAAGTACTTGATCAGTCAGTTAATATCAAACACTATAATGCTTTTTATTACTATTATTGACCATGATTTGTATTTTGGGATGCTTTGTACAAGATAGTGAAATTTAAGCTGGCTTGTGTAGATCAGTATTTAATCAAACTTCATCATATACAAGAAATTAAAGGTCAGTGGAATGCACATGATCATCCTGCTTTTGAGTTATAGGCTGGATTTACACTGTAGGTGCCCAATTCAGATTTGTTGCCTATACGAGACTTTTAAGAGCTCCTGCTTATATCTACTATTAAAAGTGACTCAAATCCAGTATCTGCATTTACATTTTGGTGAACATTTGAGCAGCCCTTTATCTAAAAGCTCCTAGTTGTTCCATTACTTTCATGGTATGGATGGTATAAAACTTCTCCCAGAAATATTTCAAATTGATCTGCTGTCAACAAATGCTGAAAATGACAGTTGCTTTGCTCTGCAAACACATTTTTAATGATCGATAGCGGTAAGCTAGCTAAGCTAAGTGAATACATTATTTCCTGTGACTAGCCAACTTCAAAGTTAAAATCCACTTGTGTTTCACCAGTTAAATGCTTTTAATGTGAAGCTGCAGCTGTAGAAAATGTTCATTTGCATTAGCATTAACTTAACACACCACGGATAGCAAATGTTTTTTTTTCATATAGAAAGCCAGTGTACCAGGGATTGGGCTTCCAGTGGTGTCACAAGTCTGTGGAAAAATTTAGTCACACCGACGACCATCTTGTGCCCCGGCTATTGCTGTCATTGTAGCCCCGAATGCTAAAAACTGCACTCTCACAACTGAAACCTTGTAAACAGAACTGTTTTTGGACAAACCCTGTGTTTAGCCTGCGCCGTCTCTTTGCCCTTGAGACTTAAAGACAGATAACTTAGAGTTAACAATACCTTTGGTGACGATCATTACCTGTCTTTCAAACCCTCATCCTCCACTGCACTTTTACCGTTTTATGTTTTCAGCAGAGAGCCCAGGGAGTCATTTGCACATGTGTTTTTCTTATTAAAATGCAGAACTGTCACATTTTCAGTGAAGTGGGACTCGCATTGACAGGGGATATCCGATCTGTCCACTTAGATCACAGATGCATTGACAGATATCCAATTCATATTGGATTTATTTGCACATATGGACGAAGCCTGAAACTGATCTGAGAATATCTGATTACATGTGCTTTTGTTTTTCCCTTTTACATATTCATAATACATATCCAATCTCTGCCACATGAGAGGAAAAAATTGGCATTGGACCACCTTAGCCATGTAGTGTAAATCCAGTCTTACACACATACTTGGAATACAGAATCTACAGGCAGCATGAAAAACCTGGCTATTCAAGATTGTAGCAGTATCCAAGTTTTCATAATCAGTTCTGAATGTTAGGGAACCAGGATGAGGTATTAACCTGCCACAGTATCCTAGTTTCTATTCAAGCACTTCAAGCAGGATATCCATGTATTTTAAATCCAGAGTCCTTATTCGGGTTTCTGAAACCGGGATATGATGTTTACATGTGCTAAGCATAACCAGGATCCTTCAAAATCTGATTACAACCAGCACACTAGAAACTATTTAAATGCATTCAGAAAAAAAGATTTGCAAAAAGTCACCCAAGCTGACATACTTAATTGTTTAAAATGTAAACAGTAAGTGCCTCTGAGTTTCTGTATCTGTATGTCTGTGTGCAGTTTTTCCACATTGTCATGGTGGTAATGAGGAATGGGGGCGGTAGTGAAGAGTTGAGGGGGGTAGGACTGATTGGATTCTCCACAGACTTCATTAGTTAAAACAAAGCCAGTTGTCCATTTGGGCTCTTTCACAACCTAATTGATATTGATTTACTGATTTGCTCAAGGGTGATTTAAAAGCATGTTTGGTGTTATCGTCAATTCTGCTTTTCCTCTGCTCTCTCTCTCTCTCTCTCTCTCATTCTCTGATGGCATTAGCTCCCCCCTCCTTCTGCTCATAACAAAGACTCGTGGTGAGGATGGTTTCTGCTCCCTGTTGACATGTGTTCTTCTTCTCAGGTTGACATATCTCTCCAAATCAAACTTAACAACCGTGGGTCTTTATGCCACCTCCCTCCACTTTGTCATTTCATCATCATCACATTATTTTACAACATAATGAGAAAAATTGAAGGAGATAATTCTCTTTTCTACCTAATTTCCCTCCATGATCCAGGCTTGTCAGTGCGACGAATTAGCGAGGGTTGTCTTCCCGTCGCGGACTCCGCACTCACGTTAGCATTGATAGATTGTCGCCATCCCCATAACTGGATAATGATAGTTATCATAAATGGTTAGCGGTTGGCTAAGTGAAGCATTGAGATCAATGGCAGTGGTGTTGGTGTTAGAATGAAGGAGGCCTTTTATCATGTTGATGGATGGCAGGCCTGTCTTTAATGTGACATGTTATGATCATATCAATTTGTCCTCAGTTCTCATCGACATCACTTTATTGCCTTGCCTCTCCGTCTCTCACAGTCCATCAACCCGCACTGTAAATTTAGACTTGAAATGGCAGCATGCCACAATGCTCCATAAACCAACGTCTTCTCTCTCTCCCTTCGCTTGCACCTTTCTCCTTTTTTACTGTCTGGCCTCTGCTCTTTCCCTCTGTTTAATCCACCTGATTTGATACCTCTCTTTCTCTGTTTACTCTCCTCCTTCCCTCACCCCTTGACAGACATCTGCAGGCAGCCTGAATGAAAGAGTGAAGGAATCAGACTGGGATTTAAATGTAATATCAGTCTATTAAAGAGATTAGTGGTTAAGATTTTGCCGCCAGAGCCACCCCCCATCTGATGAACTGGCATTCATGATATTGATTTATTTCCCGGCTTATTTTGTCGTTCCACACTCACATGGACAGAAGTAGATCTGATACGGTGCCCTTTTATGAGGCACCTTGTCATCAGAGCCTTTGCGCTAAGTAACCACTGCCTGGCTGCCAGGAGTGATTGTTTAGAGAGGTGACGTTTATTCATCAAATTCGTAGTTTTGAAAGAGCAGCAACAAGAGGGTGGATAAGGACGTGACTGATTTCCGTTTCAGGAGTGGACAAAAGGAAGGTTCTGGTATTGAACCTGCTAATGAAAGCTTCAGATGGAACGGCGTCAGCCACAAAAGAGCCTTAATTATTTCCAATTATGAGAAACCATCATTTCAGCTCAATTATGTCGAACATCCGTCAAGGCTAACAAGATAGCAGGATGTGATTGAGGTTCCCTATTAGTCTCTCTGTCAACACCTTTACAAAGAGTTATGAGCATCACAGACCTGTGTTCAAAGGAGAACATTTGTAGCTTTCAGGTTTACAAATATGTATCTGTTCGTACATTTTTACAGCCGTTGGTTCTTACCTGATCCTGAGTTAGGTCCCCCAACCATCCATCCACCTCTGAAGGTGGATGGATGGTTGGCGGTTTGATCCCCATCAAAGACTGTCAGCCATCTGGAAAGTGAAAGGACTCTATCTTGGCCCACATCTCCTCCTGCTGATGTATCAGTGAATGATCCAGTCCATTGTCCTGTACTGGTCCACCTGCTTCTACGATATGTTATTTCAAAAACAAGGCCAAACTTACTTGTATCACTAGCCTGGTAAACCAGACCCATGCACTTTGGCCGTCTCCATCCGTCCAAGAACTGGGTAGTCGCAACCGTTTATCTCATATGGGGTGGGCTCTATGGGATGACTGATTAAAGGGGCCGGAGAAGGCAGCTCAGGTCTGTGTATCGGGTAGCTGACACGAATTGTTGACAGCCTACAGACAGACAAATAGTGTGGCTATTCATTTCACATAGATGTTGTTGTATTCTTATATTAGCAGTTTACATGAGTTTTAGTTCTTTTCTTTTTAGCTTTGTACGCAAGGCTGCATGAGATCATGTCCACACTGCACAGATTGGTAAAAAGACTCCTACTAAAGGCTCCTATTCTGCCCTATGTGTAGTAATCCCTAAAAAAAACAGTACTTGCTTGGTCGCCAAGGTTGTTATCTATCTTGTCGGAACATTCCTCATATTTCATATTGCCTAGTTTTTAATAAGGAGGGGGTTTTGGCTCACCTGTTGTTCCCCTTAAAACAAGCATAGCAGTGACTTGCCTGGAGTGCGAGGGGAAAGACGCAGTGATCAGCTCTGACTGGTTGTTTGGTTGTAGGTCAATCCAATTGCATCCAGAGTCAGTTTTGACTGCGTCCGTTGCTACTGCCCCTTGGAAATGAATGGTGAATTAAGAGGTACTGGACTAGTTTTTATTTGACAATTAGTTTGGCTGTGCCAGGCTAATGCTATGTTAACTGAGGATGATGAGGGATAAATCTATAAATAGAATAGTGTTGATTGTTATATCGTAATTAACTTAGTATGTGGTATATATTTA
>JAQLOL010000005.1:12906672-12922672 GCA_029783665.1 Naso thynnoides | reverse complement strand
AAATTTTCTCCAAATTCAAATAACCCCTCTCTCTCCTTTCATCACTCATCACACACACACACACACACACACACACACACACACACACACACACACACACGCATGCACGCACACATAAACACTTTACTTAAATCAATACCCTGGAGACTTACCTTAAGGCTAACCAAAACCACTGCTCGCCTTTCCCAAACCTTACTTAACTATTAACTTTCACTAACCTTTTTCTAAACATACACTTACCCATAGCTTCACCTTAACCTAAACTAAACCTCCCCTCAACCACTGACTCAGACATCAGTTGTTTCCTAATTGGGGACACTGCTTTTGTCCCCAGTTGCGGTCTTCAATCTGAAATGTGTCCCCGAAAGTAAGTTAGTCTTACACACACACACACACACACACAAACACACACACGCTTGCATCCATGTTTTGCTCAAGGGGTGCCTGAATTCCCACTGAGTGAATAATCCTCTCTTCTGCCCATTTCAGTTTCATGTGCACAAGCACAAAATGTTAATAAGTCTTTGATTACAGCGCTTGTCAAACTTCTCAAGGAAACAAAATAAGTTCTAACATTTCTTTTGTATACAGTAAGTGTTTGTTCTCTTTCCCGGCAAACTCAAAATAATTGACTTGAAGTGCTAATACGGACAGGTTTATGCATTCTGGTTCTGCACAGCGCACAATTAATTAGAAGAATCAATGTCCCTTTAAAGGCTCAGGAGACCATTTAATCCAAGCTCAATACCACCAGAAACACTGGATGGAGAGGGAGACAGGAAAAAAAAATCAATGGCTATTTGTGAATCCTGAGTATGTATTAAACCAGACATGTCTAACTGGTTCATTTGCACTTGAAAGCAGCCATCTGGAGCAGCAAGCTTGGCTTAAGCAGATATGATTACTAATAATGTGATATCCCCGTACACTGGCCCTATTCAGACAGCCTATTCCCACAACTGGCATTAAATAGCATAGACCTTAATGCCACAGTCAGAAACGCTCCATGTTCTTATGAGGCCCAAGAAGGGATTAGTAAGAGAGCATGCAGTAAGGACCTGACACTCAGATCTCAACCTCGGATAACAATGGCCAAACTCCCCAGAGAGCCGCGCATTTCCCCCTCTGTTTGGACAATACACTGCCGCTGCATTAAATACCTATTAAAAAACGCTTGAATAGTAAGGAGATTTAAATGTTTTTATAGTGCTTCCTTTCCACATTGGTCCCTGCAGGCCCCTGTGTGTCACTATAATTACATTAGTTGAGTCTGTAAGTGGGCACATAGAGTTGACGGTGGCGTTCGTGGGAATGTAACAGCACGGCTTACAGCTGCGGCTCACAAATTTCATACACACAGCAAGGTTACAATCACTCCCGCTTTAATTCAATTAACCGAGAATTCATTTTAAAAACGTGTCCAAGCAGAAATTAAATAATATAAAAAAGAGCATCTTTGATATGAAAGGCATCCTACAGCGTTGATTAACTGATTATTAACTCTGTAACTGTACCTTCAATTACTAAATTACAGTTTGCCAGTTGAAAGTAAATGCCAAATTTTAAGAAACACTTGGAAGAAAGAAAATAAATTTAAAACTTTTTTTTGCAGAGTTCTTGCTGCAATAATCGTCTTTAAAAAGTCATCATGACTTGAAGGACCATACCAGCCTATTTTTGACCTCTCACCACTAGAAGAGATCACCCCTATCTTCTACAAATGTTGTTGTCTAAATTCGACCATGTGTATACTTTAATAGATCTCAGACTGCCTTTTTATTTTGCTTTTCTTATGTTGAAACAAGGTATAGAAACACTATAGGACACGAGAAAGTTGCTAGGTATAGGTAATTCACCCCTCTTAGGAGAACGTCTGCATTTATTGGATCAATAATTGCTGAATGAGAGAGAGAGGGGAGCTGGGAGCTGTTGAGATGAAAGTTATTACGCCAGGAAAAATAGTTCCTTACAAGTGCTGCCTTGTTAGCTCAAATATTAGCGTAAAAACTTATTTTTAGAGATGCTCTCTTTAACTAACATTGTCACACATTTTCAAGTGCTTCCGGTAAAGTTTATCGAGTATAGACAAAATATAAACAAACATTGTATTTTATAGTAGATGAAGCTATTCAGGGAAAAATGTGTGCTGTTTATGTGGCTGATGCTGACAAAGGAAAATGACATGCAGTAACACTGGTATGATCCTTTAAGTTATTACATTTGACACGAGTGTTGCACATAAACAACCCACACCCTAGTTAAAAGATCAAAACAAATTCTGGCCATCACAAAAATAAGATATGCAAGTCACATTTTGAGCTACCCATCCATGAAACGGCCCTTATTTGAGAAATTTCACACTTTATTTAACTTGCTGCTTTATATCACCGTCACATGCCTGCAGCAGCTCGGGGATTTGGCAGCGCAGAGCTCGCAGCTAACAGCACACTCTATAGATCTGATAAACGCCTGGTGAGGTGAAGGAGAGCTACCTCTGCGCGACTGTGCTGAGCCACCATCAGCCAGTTAAGACACATTGTGATAAAGATATGCACAGCTGGAGCAGAATGGCAGTGTTTAGAGCCAGAATCAGTTGGCTTGTCAGGAGTGGTGCTGGAGTGTGTGCAGTAATTTCTTCCCCTGAGTAAAGGTGAAGAGCAGTTTGCAGTAGGAGCTGTGTGGTGACTGTCAGCTCCACTGATCACAGGAGACTTCCCCTCATCCTCTGGCACCCTGACTGCTCACCTTGACAGCGCTCTCGCTGCCTTCCTCTTTAAAATCCTGGAATTTCATTACTTCCGCCATAATGAAGCCCTTCTCAAAGTCGGTGTGGATCTTCCCTGCAGCCTGTGGAGCCTTAGTTCCTTTCTGTCACAGGGAAGGAAAAAGAGAGGACAAATGAATTGTTTTGGAGAAGATGGATTACAGCATGCGAGCGACATGGTGTTTGATAGGGTGATAGCGTCGCAAGCATCATTCGGGGGTGTTTTCAGTCGGGAGTGTTCTTGCCTCAGTCCTGATTTCTGGATAGCTTTCCACTCGGCTGTGCCCTGCTAGGGCAGCCTGGACACCGATAAGGACCCAGCACTGCTATCAATGCCTTCTGATTCCCATTCCGTGGTGGTATTGATTTCTGTCCAAGCAATCTTGCCTCATTGTGGGTCGCTGCTCGGCTCTCTGGTCATGACAGCAAGAAGACCCAGTGTTGCAGTGAGAGGCCATGGCGGTGTGGACCTCACTGCGTTAGGCCTTACTATTTTGGCACACAAGAGTTTGGTAATTCAATTTCATTTTAAACCCTTAATAACATTTCACTGCGTAGACGCAGGGCTGAAAAAGTTTTTGATGTATTTAAATTGACTTTGACTTAATGATTGTATCAAAAAAACATATTCAGACGTGGCCTTAAAGTTGCCAATTTGCAAAACACAAAATAACAATGTAATAGTTCTTTGTGCCTGTAATCCTCTTTAAAACTCTAACACACAACTGGCGACGATGAAATGTGCAATTTATATGCGCTGAAATAATGCTGGGCGGAAATGACAAATGACCCAAATAAGTGACGTGGCGGCTGTGCATCATTATGACTCCTGCATGTCGACCTGCTCTCTCTCTCTCTCTCTCTCTCTCTCTCTCTCTCTCTGCTCTGCAGCTCTGTGCTCAGGAACTGTTGAGCAGTTTTAATTATGTATATAATCAGGTTGGGGTCAACATATTTCATGCCAAAAGAATGATGCGTATTTAATGACTCTAATACATTACCATCTCTTTGCAATCTCATTGACAGAGTGCTTGTGAGTTTAACTACCATTAATCAGCATCAAGGTTTGTCTATCTGGAGAAAAATAGATTAAGGGAGGGATTTTTTTTCATACGGAGCCTTACAAGAGATCCACATTGTCCTACTTAAGAGCTATGCAGAGCAGGCTGATAGATAATGGTCACCTCGAGGCTGCCTAATAAAGCATGTTAAAGGGCTTGGGAACACGACATTACTGAGCGTAGTTTTTACAATGCAAGATGTATTGGCTTAATATAGTTACTCACTGATGCTTACCTGACTAAATGCCCCTCACACACAATCAAGGCTGGCTGTGATCAGTTATGTCGAGGAGCACGAGCGTGTTTTCCACAATGCCTTTGAAGTGTTTTGGGAGGTTTTTTTTGTAAATAGTGAGGACATCAGTCATGCTGAGATGAGGTGATGTCATCTGACTAACATGTTATGTGTCCTGTGGTAAAGAGGAAGTGAGCTCACCTTCCCCTCTGGCCTGAGGAGCCATCATGAAACACAAACTTTCCTGTTTACAAACTTCTTGTGAGGACATGTTGCAGGTCATTGCAAACACTTTTCTTTTTTAAATTACAGCATTATTACAACAGTTTGATATTTATGTTAAGAACTTCACTTCAAAAAATTTTAACCATTGCTTTTGTTCGTTTGCTGCAAAGTGTGTCTGATGTTTATTTGCAACATGAGTTTCTGTGTTATCAGTGACTGTAAGGGCACATTTTGCAGAATGTGATATGTTGCTCTTCCAACACCAGAAGGCTGTGATGTCCTCCACTGAGGTAACATGTTAAACTGTAAATGCAGTTTTCCACATGTGGAATTTAAATGGGAAAACAGTTTTTGGTAAGTGCTTTGTTTTTCTAAGAAATCCATGAATCTACGGTCGGTGTTCAGACTCGGAGCTCTTATTCAAGCGAGTGCTGTCCAAACCACATTCACCTCAGCAACGAAGCTCTTTTATGCACTGATTTATACTTCGCTTCAAGAAAATGACATGAAAACATCTAGCATGTTTGTTGTGGCAGTGAATTGTTGATAGTGGGTGGCTGCACACAAGATCAGCGCCTGGACACTCATTCAATCTGCATGCCATTTATTTCAGATTGTACTTAATCACCAAATTTCAGAACACCATCATGAAATGTTTGCAGATGTGCTTACATTTGAATTTAAATTCAATTTGAATGATTTTGTACTTAAAAGTGTTTTGTTGACTGATGCAGTTCAAATCATTGAGCATTGATTATTTGTCAACGAATGTCAATTGAAATATGTTATGTGGCTGGAAATTTATTTTATCGGTCACACAAATTCTCATGTTTTCACATCCATTTATGAAACTAGGAGCATTCAAACTCACATCTGCAAATATTTTACAATCTGCTGCTTGTTCTTTATATTTTTCATAGGACAAAAAAACAGGTTGAGACTTTCAAAAGATCTTTTAGCTTTATCGAAACTTTAATGGGTAATTCTAAATTTTAGAGAATTTTGAAACCCATTATGTGTCAGTAGTGCTTCCAGAAAAAACTTAAGGTAAGACTTTACTGAAAGCATGTATCTATAACACATTAAAACACATTATGAACACATTTATAAGGCATTATTAGTGTTATGGTGATGGTTAGGGTTATGGTTAGAGTTAGAGTTAACCCTAACCCTTCTTATAACATGACTATACAGCACTATAAGTGTGTTATAGTGAATTAAAAGTATGTTCATAATGCATTACAGATGTATTCTTTGAGTAAAGTGTGACCAAACTTAATTAAAAGCAGCCTATCTGACAAAGACATTGAACAAAGATAACTAGAGAATTTATTGATTATTTCACTTAAATTTGAAAACTGAAGTAGCTCACTTTCAGGGGAAAAACAAGTCCTTGAATAGATGCTGTTGTAAAGAAGAGTCATGCTTTTTGAAAACATGTTTTTGTTTTTTGTGTTTCTGAAATAAGTTTCTGTAACTCTGAGCCACACAGCTGATTTGCGGAGTGATACAGCGCACAGCAGAAGCATGAGTGGGTGTAGTAATACACGGAGGGACTGTGGTTGAACAAATGTAGTTCCAAAATAAACGGCTGTCTGGTGGCAAACTAAACAGTGAACAAATTCTAAATTTAGTAACAATTAGACGTATATAATTTTTTTAGGTAAATTTAGATAAATTTAGTTAAAAAACATTTTTTTGCTGACCCAATCTGCAACAGTACGATGCTGACTTCAGCTGCAGCGATTTCTCTCCTCTTGTCCTTAGAGTAATGCCGTTGATCACTGTATGCAGAAGGTAATAGACTGACTACGCATAAGTATCTCATACAACCCCACTTCAAAAATACTGAACTATCCCTTTAAATTTAAAAGAATGCAACCTACACAGTATCTTTAGTTTTCAGGAAAAAAAAAGTTTTTCAAAAAGTTACCTTGCCGTATTTTTACAAACTATAGGAACTTTTAATATGTGACTCCTGACCAGTCAAACACTCTATTATATCTGCACTCAATCCTCCTATTTGCTCAAGAAAAAAACAAGAATTTCTGCACAATACCAGCATGCAAAGCCAACATCTGTATTGATGTAAATCCTGCGATCCCATTGCACAAAGCTCTCAGCGGCCTGCGCTCAGTAAACTGAGACACACAGGGAGGAGGAGCCCCCAGCAAGGCCCACAAACAGTCGAATGAAAAGCGACATCAATTTTGGCACAGACAACCTCCGTCACACAGATTAGGCAGGCACAATGCACAGGCTCCTTATCTCCAGCGGCAGGAGGAGGGCAGGCAGATCTGCACAGGATGGAAACATTCTCATGGACGTAATGGGCAAAATCAATTGTTGCCCTCCTCAATCAATGTAGCCCCCACTTTCACTGTTCAGCAGCTCGCCAGTAATTGAAGTTATCCTTGGCCTGTAATGACTGGCTAAAGCACAACCATGACAAAGTTGAAAGTGTGTGATATCAGTGAGGGTTCCAGCAGGGTGGAACGCGGGACACTCTGTGCATTCGTTTGTGCATGTGTGTGTCTGGTACAGCCTCACACACACATATATGTGCACTGCAGGAAGCCGGCTCTTACCCGAATGGTCCATGCACGGACCTCATCTGGTCCAGCAGTGAAGAAGTACTCCAGCTGCAGGGCTGCGTAGCCGGCCTTGATGATCTTGCTCAGGGCGCTGGCGGAGAGAAATTTCAGTTTGAATGGAGGGGTCTGAACTGCTGTAGTGTTATTTATTGCCACTGATGCCCAGACAAAGTTCACTTCAGTGGCAAGGCCCCATTCATTCCAATATAAACTCATTAAGTGAATAAGATGGGTCACTTCGTTTCACATAAGACATTCAACTCTCCAATGGTTTCTTTGATTAATTGCAAAGCGTGTAGACTCATTTAGCATTTTTAAGAATTCAGTCAGAAGCCTCGTTCTGCACCGAGAGGGAAAAAAAATCCGCCGTCACAATTTTTCTCTCTATAGAGGTTTTCACATGAGAACAATAAACCCAAAATGCCCAAGTTATAATTATACCTACAGATGACGGATGACAGTTAAAAACTTAATTTAGAGGAAAACCCTTTGACTGAGTTGTTCAGTAAGAAGAGGGATCCTTTGCTTTATAATGGTAATTACTCTGCCATTTATTATTCTATCAGCACATGCAATTAAAGGAGTGCATGGAGGACACAGCTGATAATAAAGTGTGGGGAGACTGAATGCTAATTAACCTCTGCGTCTTGTGCTCTGTGCAGTACTTCTGCCTCTCCTCTTCACTCTTGTCCTGTAGCTGGTTCTCCAGGCTGCCGCTGAAGGGGATGACCAAGGCGCCGGGGTCGTGACTGTCCACCCACTCCTTGATTTTCACCAACCTGGTAAAATCAGCAGCCACAAAACTAGTTGGAGGAGTTGATTGTCATGAGAGTATTGTTTGCCACTGGTTTCATGCATATTCATGAGAGCAGCTGAACAGACACGTGAGTGTTTGCAGGAGACCAAACTCGATATGTGGACGTTTGTTTCTCGGAGTTTGACTTTGTTTGCATGAAAGTTTTTTAACTTAATAATTTGACTTGAAGTCTGTTCGTGAAGAGGAAAGCAAAGAATCAAAAAGACTAAAAACAGTTGCAATACTCAAAATGTAAAAGTAATTTTAAAATATTTCAATAATAATTTAAAAGCCAGCTAAAGTACAGAAGTCAGCAGAATGAAACCTTTTACTGTTGTAGAATTATATTATGGGGGCTTTAATATGCTGGTGGCATTTATTGTTAGGCAATTTAATCTGCCAAATTCTTTAATCTTTTTAATCCATTTCTGTCTATTCTCTATACTATAGTTTAAAACCTTGTTTCACTAAAACAGGTGAAAAATCAGTCTGTTCAGTAAAAATATTTCACATGCCAATTTTTGTTTAAAACATTTTTTTTAAATTAACTTGTTTCTTGAAACAAGAAGAAATATGGAAAATTGCTGCACTTAAATTTAAATATTCTAACATGATTTAAGATTTAGAGAACTTTATTACAGATCTACATGATTTGCAAGAGAACCATGTATCATGTTTTAGAGGCATCTTGTGTTTTATATGAAAAATAATCCGCCAAGTAAATAATAATTGAAGCCAAAAAATAAATATGAAGCAAAAATTACAATATTTCCTTCTGAAATTTGATCAACATATAAAGGCCAAAATGAAAAATCTTAAGTATAAGTACTTCAGAATTGAACTTAAGTGCTATAACTGAGTAAATATACTTAGCTACTTTCTGTCTGGGTCATAATACTGGCTAAGCATTTGGGTTTTTTGCCTAATTTTTACTATTAGGCAGACAAATAGACTTTCAATCAATCAAACATGTTCTATGAAGGCAGACAAGAGCAGGAAAACTAACTTCAGTGTTTCCTCATAAATGTCTTTGTCTTCCTCTTTACCCCCTGAGCTTTTATCTCTCTTTTTGTCTTCCAGTCCAGCAGGACACCTGACATTGCAGGACAAAGATATCCTCACTCTTAATGGTAACTCTCAGTCAGAACAATATAAGGGGGTTGGGGCAATTATGAGATTAGCCCCTCATGTTCTCAGGCTGGGATTGGACAGGTCTCAAAGAACAGCAGCACCACACAAAACCATTTTCACACGGCAGCCCTGACAGAGCTCCTGGGCTGGATTGATTCTGAGGGGTCCCTGTCATTATCTGTAATCCTAGTTTCCTGTTTAAAGCCCATAAGAATCAAAGACTGGGAGGGACCGACCACCTCAATACCACATCTATTCCAATAACAATGTCACCGCTTTATCACCTACAGCACCATATCCTTGCTCCTACCCAATGATTATCAATATACAATATATGACAGGGTAGCGGGCAAGGGAAGAGCACAGTTTTGCTTTGATTGAATGTTTTTTTCTCAGAAAACCAGAATAACACTGCAGGGTAAATTTGAAATGCTTCACAGGCCAGCTTGTCTGTCTGTTCAGATGCACATCTATTAAGAACCGTAACCTAATATTTCCCTTTCTGTTCGCACTATGGATGCAGAGCTGATGTCTGACTGCCACCGCAATAAGGTAGTTGCCAATGTCTCACCAATAAAGGACAGAAAAATAAACACATTTAGTCAAAGCCTTCCAAAAATCTGAAAACATAGGCGATGGCGGGCGCTCCGAGTGGGGAAAAAATCCAATCTGAGATAATAACAGCTGTAGTTTCTCACTTTTAGCAGCACAGCTGTCTATTTGGTGGCACGTTATTTGCATTCCTCAGGTATTGCGTACTCTACAGGCGGCTGAATAATGATTCACAAATCACTCTCTCCACACCAGTCAAGGGCTGTGATCCTTTGAATAGACCATTGTACCTGAGACTGTAATTGGTGAAGACTTGACAGAGCTGAGCCAAGCCAGCCAAGTAACAAAGAGGCTCTCGCTAGAAGGCTGAGGGATGATTTTAATAATGTGAAGCCGAGACGGAGAACGTGAGCAGCAAATGAGCGCGGGGGTCTCTGGGTCCTTGCACTGAGTGACACAGGACCAGACAAACACCTTGCCACAGGAACATGAAACACCCCCTTCCCTCAACTCCAGAAACAAAGCACTGTCAATTAAGAGCTTTGATGCTCCGTCAACATGACTCCCAAAACCAATTCTGTCAACTTCAGCACTGGCGGCCCATGCCACTTTGCAATTTGTATTTATGTCCGTTCCAATTATTTGTGTGGAATTTCATGTGGATGTGTAAATTGGGGAAAATGTTTATGTAAAGCAAGCTGCAGATTTCTTTGGCCTTTGTTCTCATCTTTCAGTCTTTCATGAAATTCTACATTATAAGGGTGTTTGTGTGGATAAAGTGTTGATATGAATCATGTTTTCCCACTGTTTATAGTTTATAACATCATTATCTCCTCTCTTTCTCTTGCATAAGACATTTACTTATTTTTTCACGAAAACTCCTATAGACAACTTCAAACCATCACCACAGAAAATTTTGTTCACGGACGACACAGAGATACCACGTGGTTCCAATGTCAATTATTTTGAACCAACATAAATTCTAAAATAACTCATTTACAGTCACAATATTCTTTGGGGATGGAGGAAGCAATACTTCATCCTGCACCTTTCTAAGAACCCTGTGGATGTATTGTTTTGTTTTATTTTTTTCGTCTACATAAATGTCACCAAAAAATCCTTAAAATCTCTTTTCTGCTTATCTTCCACATCTTTAATGTGAAAACTGAAATGTTCTATGTAGATTTATGAACTAATGAAATAGAAATAATACTTAGAATATTTTTCTCAGGAAATAGGGGACATAAAAAGGGAATGACATGCAGGAAAGGGCCACAAGGTGGAACTGAACCCGGGGCCGTTGCAGCGAGGACACACTGTCTGTACATGAGGCACTGCGGTACCAACTGAGCTGCAGGGTGCCCGATATTTTTCTCAGTTTAAAAAGTCTAAACTATACACACACACACACGTGCACACACACACACACTCTTTCTCTCTCACACACACAGAACGTCTGTGTGTGCATGTGCGTGTGTCTTGTCAGTCTCCCATTATGTCCCAGCACTGAGTGCCATCTCTCACTGCTCGCTTAATAGAAAGATTCAGCACTTTCTGGTCTTGATATCCCTCTCTGAACAAATGATGCCTGAAATTTTTATTCTTTTTATAATGGAATTCCGATGGCCTTTGCTGCAAATCAAGTGGAAATTTTTGCATATCAAGTGGGAAAAATTAAATGTTAACCACGTTTTAATGTGATTAAGGGTGACAGGGACATTATTTCTGCTAATCATTCAGCAGCCTGGAGGCTCAAACAAAGCTAAGGAACAAACCATGTTTGTGCTTCTGCTGCTGCTCCCAAGTCAAGGTGGAAAACAAGCATCTTATATTCGCTCTTATCGAACTTTACACATCTAAAATTTGATATGATTTGTTTCTTTTTTCATGCTGATAAAAACAAGGCAATAATTATCGATGTGTTAATCTTACATCTTGAGACACATGTCATGCAATCTGTTTTAAGCTTTAAATTTGACGCCTGTTGTATTAACAATACATCTAATTTAAAGCCCGATATATTGTGAAATCACAAAAACAATTGGAGCCTCCACAACAGGCAGGCTCTGAAAGGAGATGTCCCACGGGGGGCCACCCTCTGGGGCTAGTCTATTTGTCTTTTTGTGTGGGAATCCTGAGGGGGGGATAATTCCTGTGTTTCCGCATGCCTGGGGCTTCCCTGGGCTTTGTCAGGGCTTTGATCTGCTTAAATGGCTCAGGAGGGAGAAACAATAGGAGTTTCTAAAGTACACAGGCAGCTACCTGAGACAATGACCCAGGCCTGCGTCTGACATACATTCATTCATACAGGTTGGCTTTATTAGGAGTGCTTAGCCAGTTAAGCCTCTGAAAGGTGGGCCATCGCCTCCACTTTAAGTGATCTTTTCAGATGCAATTGAATGCTGACAGACTTGACGAGTAATCCACTACCTGCATCCACCACAGGATCACCACTGACACACCCACAGGTGGAGGGCCCAGCACCTGAACCTAAGCATAGACAGCCATTGCACGCTAGGCTCTGACTCATCAAGTAATAAACTCGGGGTTCCCTCCGTTCTGCTGGTCCCAAGTTGCAGGGATGAGCATCGTGAGGGGTTAGGATGCTGCAGCACACAGCGCACACTAACCCCCTCCTCTTCCCTTCCTCTGTGAAGGGAGACAGAAATGAGAGGTATGAGCTCATGGTGGCTTTTTGAGGCTGGGAAGTCGGGGGCTCTGTGGGAAGCTTTTCATCCTCCCAGTGGTGAGCTCCTGAGCGACTAGAGTGCAGACGCTCTCTGCTCCCTGTGGCCATGGCCGGATGGAAAGGCATTACACATCAGCCTCTGAGAAAGAAAGAGATCTGACACACACACACACAGACACAGACACACAAGCGCGCACAATCGCCGATATTGTCAACTTCTTTTGGCCTTCAAAGCAATCATGGGCTAGAGGAAACAGAGCCCAGTGCAGGCTCAATGGGAGCAGCTTTAATTAAGAGCATCATCTCACATCGTAGCTCGAGGGTGCGCTGGTAACAAGCTTTTCTTTAAACAACTTTCTTTTCTGTGATAACTACACCTATTAAATTTTAAAAGACAAATGTTGCGACTTTAAATATTTGCACATGATAGATAAAACTAACAAACCATAATCCCCCGTTTCCTCTTTATAGTGGTCATTGAGAGCACATTATCAAAGCTTTGTCTTTGTTTGTGCGGGGGAGGGAAGGGGGTGGGGGAAAAAAAAGAAAAGAGGCAAATATCAGAAATTCAAACAGTAACCCAGAGGAGTACATTCTACATCACCCAAAATAATTCTCTATATGGGGTATCCATGCTGTCATTCACGGCAGTTGACTGGGCGAGAGAAAATAAGGGGGCTGGGGGAGAGTGGGGGGAGTCATCAAGATGTGACAATTGTGACAAGAGCAGGCAAAGTGTAGCGCCGAAGAACAGCACACGGATTTCTCCATCTCTTCTCTTTTTTTTCCTCCTGGATGACAGCTTAATGTCTACCACATGCAATATTTATTCTCATCGTGTGTCAGACTGTCTAGCTGTCCTAGGGAGTACAAAGAATGCCACTTATTAGAATAAAAGCAGAAGGAAGGTAATAAAGGACATATGTAACATCAGCCAATCATGCCCCCGTCCAATCCCTCTTTTTTTCCCCTTTCTTCCCCATTCATAACAGTTCAACAATAATCCTGATAATAGGAGTTCAGGAGCTGTATGTTTGTCTCATTAGAGCTGCTGGGGCCGCGGCCATGTGTGTTTGGTCTTAACCTTTCACAAACATGATAAAAAGTGCAGCTCAACAAAGCCGTAGCCCTCAAAATGTATCATTAGACGGACTTGAAACTTGGAGACATTTCTTTGTGTGTGTGCAATGCCAAACTACAGGCTTTGCAGAACAATTCCAGGGCTCTCTTTAGAGGAAAGCAGGCATGTTGTGCGCTTTACAAAGACGTCTACATACATTATGATCTGCGGGAGACTCACTTTGCATTAGCCTCCTTAAGTTTGGGTCTGATCAGTGAGAAAGATGTGACGATTGTGGATTTTGGAGAGCAAAATGGGTCATTTACAGACAAAAAAGAAAAGAAAAAGTCCCTGTTCGTCTCAGGTTTAGTTAGCCTCATTAGCTAAAAAACAAGCCATGTCTTCACCGCCAGGACACAACAAAGACAATCGGGTGACATGTGTCATGTCCTTTCATTACCTGGACAGGGGACAGTCAATAACCAGGCTAACTGGAACGACAGGACTTTATTAGCACCATCTGTTTCAGTTTTACTATATGGCCTCTCCTGTTGTTTTTTCTCATTGAAAGCTAGCTGAAGGCATCTATTAGGGCCGACTGTGGGCAGTTGGGTTCACATCCTACCATGGGAAAGTGTTTCTCAGGATGCCGCTCTGCGCAGGGAGAGAGAGTGGACGACTGTGCACGAAATAAAAGGAAGTATGTCGCCGTATATCTTCCTCATGGCTTTGAAAAGTGAACTCGAACTCCACAGATAGAAGTTACTAAAAACTCGGATGGAGCCAGTGGTTTTGCGCACAGTAAAGTTTCAGTTGTGTTTATGGGAATTATGGTTTTGGAGTAGCTGCAGTGACTGCTCTCATGAAGTGGCTTTCAGTGAATCATAAAAGTCTGCCGCCCTCCCTTCAGTTCTGCTTTTATTCCAAATGATCACACAAACAAAAAATGCATGTTTAGCTTATTACTCAGCTCCTTAAAAACAAACAAACAACAAAAAAAATGCATATATCAAAATGCAAGTCAACAGAGGAAGGATCTATTTACCATATGATGTGTCTGAAGAGGGCTTCAGAGGGAAAAGAGGCAGTAAACTCTGCTGCAGCTCCTGTGAGGGCTTCCTTTACTTTAATTGTCAAAGCTCCTCCTACAGGCCAACCACAGTATCAGCAAGACCTTTTCATGCCTTTCTGCTCCTTTTTCAACCATTGCTGGATTTATTTTCACAAAGCACTACAAAATATTATTTTTTCACCACATTGGTCTGGCCATTTTATATTTTTCTTATGTCAAAAGCCTTTTTAAAAGACCAAACCCCGCAATATGTTAGTCTGTCAATACCTCCTGACTTCCCTCCCCGTCTGTGACACTCAGCTTTGGGTTCATTTGTTCCTTCTGAGGACATAAATCTTTACTAAATAATGGTAACATATATGAATTTTTCTCTTTCCTTTCCTTTATTTTTTTGTACTTTTTAGCAGACATTACTCAAGCAGGGATAAACATTTTGTCTGCTAGTGAGTATTTAGAGTAGCAAGACGGAGTGTGTGGGTTTGACTTAAAATACAGTTTCCATGTTTGTTGTTAAAAAAGTCACCAGGTGCAACAGCTCATTGATTTTTTTTTTCATAGTTCAGACACCAGTGGAGCTCTGCACAACAACAGAATTACATTCTTTAGCAAAACAGGAAACATTTTGTACAATGACCCTGATTACAAAAAAATGGGACTGTGTCATAAAAAGTAACAAAAAAAGAATGTGTAACTTGCAAATCTTTTGGACATACACTCAAATAAAAACACTACAAGGACAGTATATGTGATATTTCACATTAACATCACGGTTTTTGTGAATTTTTGCTTGTTCTGAATTTGATTGCAGCGTCACATATCAAACAAGTTGGGACAGAAGCAACAAAAGACTGAGAAAGTTGTGGAATGCTCAAAAAATGCCAGTTGTGAATGTTCACAGGTAAACAGGTTCATTGGTAACAGGTAAGAACACAGTATGAACGATGGGTATGAACGAGGCATCCAATAACGGGGCAACGTTCACTTTGTGAAACACAAAGCAAAATATAAGGCTATTACTACACAGGCTCAGAGGCAGGATAAATTGTTTCCTGTATGTTTGCAAATGACTGCTTTTTATTTTTGCTTGTTTTACACAGCATCCCAACTTTTTGGTAATCTGGGTTGTAGTGTAATTGTTGGTTTTGGTCTTGTAATTAGATGAGGAAAATATCAAATATCATCAGCTTTCCCCTTTCACTTATAAGGACTAAAGTAAACAGAGGTTGAGTCAGTGTCTTTGCTTAATGACACCTTAACATGAAACGTGGCCTTTTGCTGGGATCAAAGCAGACAAAGGCTTATTGCACACAGGTCTCCTGAAGTGCTAAGACATACTGCAACCGTCTTTCCGACATCATAGTTAAAACGAAACGTTGATGAGATTACAAGCACAGCATAACATTTTCTGAATCACACCATGCCAGACAACTACGGGGGAGATTAATTATGAAGGATCGATTTATGTCTTTGTGGCAGGAAAGAGAAGATGATTAAAGAGTTGGACTGGAAGAGCAGCTGTAGTATGAAGCTATTACAGCTGTGGTTTACGGACAGTAAAGATAAAAAATACCAAAACAGAGGTACCTAATGTAACACACATCAGAGGTAAATAATGTTCAAAGAGATCAAATATAAGTTTATGTAGTAACAAGAAGACGCATGGAATGTCTATACTCACATGCCCATGCATACATGCACACACATGCAAGCACACACACATGCAGAGAGACAGACAGACAGACACACACACACACACACACACACACACACACACACACACACAAACACACACATACACACACTGTATATACACACAGATAA
>JAQLOL010000005.1:12892613-12906572 GCA_029783665.1 Naso thynnoides | reverse complement strand
CACACACACACAAACACACACATACACACACTGTATATACACACAGTTAATAAAAGCTCCGAGCAATGGTACCCTGCAGTTCTCACACTCACCAGGAAAACCCACACTGCAGAGGCACTCACAGACAGGTCACGCTTGCTAGTTTCCTTAAAGGTCAACTCATCTACTTAAGAGGCACCAATTTACTTTAATGCACATTGTCCAAAAGAGGAAGAAGAGGGGAAAAAAACAGAAAAAGAAATGACAAGAAAGGAAAAAAACATCACAGTATATCTGGAGTATTCTTAACTGTGTCTTTTAGCACTGAAAATATGTCTGCTCTCAGTTCTCGGAGGAGGATTAAGAAAATATCTGATATCAAACGTATTAAGAGAAGTAAAGCCAGATGAAGACAGCGAGGCCACAAACTCATAAAATAAACAATAACTTTACTGACAAGTAAAAAAAACATGCTGACGTTGGGTAGGCTGCAGCCCCCACATCATCAACGGTGCTCTAATGACCCTCTCTAACACACAAACTACGTTATGTTGCACAGAGAAAAAGTCTTGCAGGCAGCTCACTGACGCTGAGGGAAGAGGAGAAAGCCTCTTGATAGACTCTTGTAGATGCCATTCCCTATCACGCAATGCCTCTCAGTCATAAACACATGACAAATGCGGCCTTAATCATTTTTTACGAGCGGGGATGTGCAGGGGGCAGTGCATGGTTAGAGGGGAGAGGGGAGCGGTGAGCAGCAGGCGGCCCCCTCTGCACAGAGGAGAGGGCTGTGTGGTAAAGTCTCCTCTGGAACATCACTCGGCCGGCGATCCTTTGATCTCCACACCGCAATTACGCCAGAATCCAAATGAGCATGGAGTCGCCTCTGAAACAGACTTCAAACATGCACATGTACGCATTCTCATACACGTACACATACACTGTATAGGATTGGAGCCATGTGCTCCTCTCAACAGTAAATGATGTACTGTCTCCAGCAGAGAACCTGAGGATGAAAGGAGGCCTTGCTCCTCGTCTGATCCCTCCATTAATGATGGCTTGCTAAAGCTAATACTGTGTATTCTTGTCTAAACAAGGGCAGCTTGGTATGAGGTTCCCATACTCAAAACAGGATGATCTTGGGTAACAATAGACTGTTTTTGCAGGCTGATAAATTTACTTGCTGCTGCAATTCTTGATTGTGTTCTTATAACTGTTTCTACAATATGAAACTGAGTGTCTTTAAAGTTGAAATATATCAATTTGCATACATTAAAGGACCATATCAGGGTTACTACACGTCATTTTTGTCAACATAGGTCACATAGGTTATGTAAACCCCACCCATTTTCCCCAAAAATCTTTATCTATGAGATATTGTCCATATTCAGCAATCGTTATAGAAAGTAACCTACCTAAAAAAAACAACATCTGTGTCAAAATCTGTCATCACGCAAATATTCAAGCTAGGAAGGCAGCACTTGTACGGAACTATGTTTTCAGGAGTAATAACTTTAGTATCAGCAGCTCCCCTCTCTCTCTCTCTTGTTTAGCAATTTTTACCCAAATAAACAGAGACATTTTAGTGTGAATTACTTATACCTAGCAACTGTCATCTGTCTTATAGTGTTTCTATACCCTGTTTCAACATGAATAGCAGTGCATGGGATTTAATAATGCAGTTTAAGATCTACTAAAGATAGGGGCTATCTCTGCTAATGGTGAGAAGTCTAGAACAGTCTGTTATGGTCCTTTGATGATGAAATATATGGATTTCTATACATTAAACTCATTAAATAATGCTTGGTAGTGTATGCTGCTAACATTTATAACGTTAACCTAAAGCCTGAGTGGCTGCATGTGCTGGACAAAACTGCTGAAATACAAAATGAAAACACGCAGCGGAGTGAACCTGTGAAATGGCCTGAGTGGGTGTCCTGAGAGACACAGATAAGATTGGCTTATTTGCCTCATTCTAGGATTCGTCCTCTTTTCCTCCACACATTAAAGCTGAGATTGCAATTTGTCTAGCTGTTTGCTTTGAATAGTCCTTAACCGTATCATCATCTCAACTGTGCCGGTGGAAAAACACGGGGGCATGGCGACAGCCAAATGGCAGTCTGGCGTCTCTGCTGCAGACTAGCTGCCATTAGGGCTGAGAGCAGCATTTATTGTACAATTAGGGCCAGCTAGATCTACCTGTAATCATCTCCATACAGGTGTGAGCTCCTCTCTGGACAAGGGAAGTGACTCATCACTTGTCAAACATCAACACTTTGATGTCGACATTGTTCATCGCATTGCCCTCGGGAAACCTGAGCACTACTGTTTGCCTGTTAAAAACGCTCTGAGATTTATTGCATTTCACACAGTTAAAAAAACACACACACACACATACACATACACACACACACACACACACACACACATACACTCGAAACATGAAAAAAACCCTTTCTCCCCACTGACAACGGATGTTCCACATGCCATGAATCATTTGATTTATGAGTTCTCTTTCTCCTCCCTCTGTCTGACAGTCATAGTTTGGTGTCAGGAACATTTTTTTTACAAACACTCAAAGGTAAACAACTTCCCTTGTAGTACAATGCTGCCAAGCAAGGCGCTAAAACAAATTTTGTAAGAAGTGACACCACAAGCCTAGAGGGCAAGTGGAAAAGTGTGATAACAATCCACAAGTTGGTATCATTGACAAAACGGCTGTAGTGTGGAAAAGTAGCCCTTTCAGTTATAATGGATGTCTAACACCAGCCTGCTGAAGCTGCTCTCACTGTGGCCAGATGACAACATTACTATAAAAAGTGTTTTTTTTGTTTGTTTGTTTTTTTTACAGGAACAAGAATCATGTGGCCAGAAACACAGCAAAGAAGTTCATTTAGAGCATTAACAGTTATTCTCAGTCTGTTCACATTATAAAAAACCTGCAAAATTAAAAGCATAAATTGCTGCAAATTAGTGCTACGAAATGAAACATGCATGCAAATGCTACTTTTTTTTTTTAATTTTAGTAATATTTAACTGCAAAATTCAGTTTTGTGTATCAATATTCCAAAATTGCTCGCTTAGGTTTGCTGACAGCTCAAAGATTTACACTCTTGAAAACATCAAAACTATCTGAAAACATCCATCCAAAACTCTCAAGCAGCTTTTTTAATCCACTCACAAGTTTGGAATAACTTTGTAGTATTTTTGAAGAAAAGAATCTAAGGATAAGCAAATGAACATGGCTGGTGCAGAGAGAGAAATTTCTGCAATTTTTGATGGAATCATATTTATTTGAGTGTTGTTTAGAACAACTGCTTAACCCACAACTTGTTGGATTCAGTCGTTTCTAGCCAAAATAAAAGTGTTCAGGAAGTAGTAAGCATATTACAGGATGAGAAGACTTTAGAAGATTATACCACAGGAAGCTGTCGAGAGTTTTGGATTGACATTTTTAGATTTGATTATATTAGTTTTTTGGTTAAGTACCCCTTTAACTCACTATATATCAGGAAGGCATCAGTTATTACTGTGATATGTGAGGGCAAAACCAAATACTAGGTTTCTTCTTAGAAATATTATTTAAAGAGTGTTTTTCTTAAGATTTATTAGCTATTTGCTGTTAAAACTGTTTCCTTGTTTGGCTTTCAAACTACATGTTTATTTGTTTTTTTGGCATTTGAAGCCTCCACTTGCTTTGATATCATATGGAAATGACACATTTCAATGGAAAATGGGGACCATATGCGAGTATGTGCTTAATGAAGTGCAGAGTCTGGAGGCTGGCTGGGGTTCGCAGAGCTGGATGTTGTTGTTAGGGCTTACTTAGTGCCACCTCCAGGCAGATCCTCTCGCAAAGATATGACCGTTTCTGTCAGCAGGAGACCACAGTCAGTAGATCAGCGAAGCTTACTCACTCACACACACTCACACACACTTCTCACACTCCAGCACGGATGCATGTGCGCAGACTTTTTATAGCTAAAATGTAGATTCTTTAAAAGTTAGTCGAAATCAATGCAACTCATACGTGGAAGGAAAGGTCTTTGTTGATGATTAATGAGTGCAATGAGACGTCTCCACCCTCCTTCAAAGCACTTACCATTTGTTCTTTCTCCTGATGTAGTCTTTCTCCGAGAGGTTAACGAGGTAAATCATTGGTTTGGATGTCAAAAACAAGTATTTGTTCAGCACTTCGATCTGCGACAAAGACACGCAAGGCGAGAACTGAGAATCCAAACTTTCCAAAGTAGCCTTTGAGGACAGCACAGGTAGAGATAAGTGAAGCCAAATCAAATTAGGGCCTTGTGTATAGGCACTGTGGGGAGCGACTATAAAGCCTCTGAATCAAAATCAGCACGGCCAGATGCCATTAGCTTGTACAAAAGTAATGTCAAAATACAACCAACAAAAGGCTGTGCATAATATTAACTTGTGATTTGCACAAAAGTCGTGTTGCTTGAGAGAAAAAAAAAAAGAAGGGGGAACAGCAGTTGTACTTTTAGGCCAGATGAAAAGATTAGCGAGATAAATCCCATTAATAAATCGGACTGTTACATCAAAGCCTTACCTCCTTGTCGTTCCAATCATGATAGAAGCGGACATGTTTCTTTTCATCCAGCACCCAGCTCTTGATTTTGCACATAACGTCCTGTTTGGGGTTAAAAGAGAATGAACAAGAAGCCATTAAAGGAGATGAAAAAGAATATAAACCCAGCAGGGTATGGGGTAATTATTTCCTAAATGCATGGCATCCTGATGCCAAAGTGAACAATGGCTGTGCTCGCATTCAAGCAGGAGTGGCCTGGCTTTGACAGGGATGGCATGCACGAGACCCCCTTCCCTCTCTTAAATCATGACAAAATGCCTTCTGGGGTGTCTCGCTTGGAGACACAGTTTCGAGCATCAATATTCCATCGGGGCTGTTTAATGAAAAGGATAGAAAGAGGAGACAAAATTGGAAAGAGCAGGGAACTAATTGGAAGTTGGTTAGTTAGGTGTAAATTATTGGTCCTTCCTCAGGCACTCTGCAGAATGTAGTCATACTGAATGAGCGCTAGTGAGGTACAGAACTAATTATTCAGTGTTTCTTCTGGAGAAAATATTGAGCATTTCCAGCTATGTATGCCACATTCATTACTGAGGTACTTGTGGGTTGAGACCACAGGCAAGACTGGGTCTTGACAGGATCTGGAAGCGGAAAAGGGTGGGAAAATGGGAGGGAGGTAGTTATAAAATTTGTAATAAAGAAATTGAGCCTATTTTTGTTGATCCAGCCCCACAGAAATTAGCGGAACACATTCTTTTTGTTCCTGTCAACTTGACCTCCCCCTTCATATAAAAACTCCTCCACCCCCTGCAACACTCCCCCTACCTCCCTTTCCCTCCCCAAACCCTTGCAGCACTTCACAATCATACTCCCTTTTGAAAGAACTGAGGAAAAAATCCTGCCAGAGCCTCAATTACACAATGGCAGAAAAAGCTCCACACACTGACCCCCAGCCAGCTGCATTCACTCTCTGCACATCTCTCTCCACAGGAATTCTAAAGGCCTTTTAGTCAGGCAGCCAGAGTGCAGCCAGCGGGAGAGAGCGCAGGAAGAGCTGCATACACTCCGCCCGCGCCGTCCCAAGTCTTCACAGAGAGATTAATCATCTGTGAAATGGAAACAGCAAACGGCCAGTGACACAGGCTGAACCCGCTCCAGGTTTCCCTCATCAGCTCGCAGCCGCCGTGCAGCGCTCCTCTAACAGGCAGGTGTTAATAAAAGGCATATAGGTCCCACAAGGGTCAAACACATATGCCTGCCACCATGAAGCTCCGCTGGTGGGCCGGCTTCTTATTATTGTTTTTTAAGGATAGGGATTTTGAGGATTCATACGGACAAAAGCAATGAAACATTGTTCTTGTAAACACAGCACCGGCAAAATGGATTTAAATCTTTACAACAATGCATACATATGAGCACTGTGCTGCATGCGCATAAATTTAGCTTAGATTCACATTAAAATATTGAGTGATCTTTTTTATCATGACTGAAATTTTTATGCATAATAAACTATTGTATTGTTAATTACAAATTTATGATATGGTCGCTTTTTCCTGCAAAATCCCATTTTCTTAAACAGCAAATGTGCAGCAGAGCTCATGCTGCAGCAGAACTTGAAAACCAAATTAATTTTAAACTTTCACAGTTTTTTTAAAAACTAATTTCCCCCCATAACAGGCAGGTAAATAGCATTCCTCCCCCTAAGGGACATGTATTATTTTACAGTATTAATCATCCAGTTATGAGTTTTGTCTCAGTGATTACACAGCGTATATTAAAAAAGCAGGATGCCCTCAAAACAGCTGATTTTTTGAATTGATTTGTTTCACAATCCACAAATATTCAGCATTTTTTCCTAGGTGCCCATGAGCAGTGTATCACATTTTAAGGCATAAGTACACTATATATACTAATATATACAGCAGTTCACTTAGAGTGATAAGGTAAGCTTTTGTGTTTCTATATGTTGCACTGCAGTAATAATGTAGTAATAATAATAACATTTGAAGTTTTGCATCATGGAGATTTCTGTGGCTTTGTCATAATTTCTACAAATATGTTTTTATATATGTATAGCACATCACTAGTTTGTCTTACCTTAGTCTTATTTACATAAAAAGGTAAGAAAACCTGTTTAAAAAAATCTTTTTAGGACGCAACTTAATGTAAACTACTGTGTCCACTAAATCAGTTCTATAGTGTAACAGGTGTGTCATCTTAAATCGTGTAAGGGTAAACTGATGTGATAATAATCTTATTATTCTAGATGGTAAAATAAGTTGCCATTAAAATAATTCTTTAAATACACTCAGGCAGGATAAAAGCAGTTCCTGCAATTGGATTTAAGGCCAAATAAGACCTGTGGAGCTTAGAGGAAATGGAGTATAATGGAAATTAGATCTTTTTACAAAGATTTTTTAAAAGATTTTTTTTCAAATGAGGCTTTCAGAGAAGACAAAAATCTAAGCAAATAATCACAATCTTCAGAAATTTCTACTTAAATAACTGCATCAAGGGCCATCACAAAAGAAAGTCCAGGCACTATTGTTTCTTTTCCACTGTACATTTTTAGACGCAGTCTGGATGCACATGTTCTGCATATAGATGCTGACATAAACATATGTATATGTGTCTGTGCACAGCTGAGCGTGTCAAATGCCAGACTCAGCCTGTGAGACAATCACACAATCCCTCCCATCTAAAAGCTTGGTGCAGCCTTTGATAAGCACCATTCTTTGCCATCTAAAGAGGTCTTCTATAGATTTCACTTGCCGACGTGTGCACAACCTTTGACAAGTAATGTATCATTTTTATTCATTGCCTAAAATTGTTAGCAATTATGTGCGTAAGCGACCACCTGCCTAGCCTGAATGGCTCCTGTCTGTGGGGCTACAGGGGTGTGGGGAAGTGCTGTTGGCTGTAAAGGGGAGGGGGGATGTTCGTCTGAAGGGAACCAACCAAACACGGGGCCTCTGCAGCAGGTGAAAAAGCCCCTCTCGTTAGTGTAATGAGTGGTCAGAGTCTCGGTGTGTCAGGGGCCTGAAATTGGGCATGCCGCTCCGAGTGAAAGGCCGGATCCCCTCGCCCATCCGAGCCTGCTCCGATCACGGAGCATCATGAGACATTCACAACCAAATCATTGCAAATGTTGGCGACTCAGCCTCATTACCTTAACAATATGAGCATCTGAATGCGTGTGAATCCGCATAGGTTGTGATATGACGTCCATGATGTGGATTTTTTTCTGATCTTACCTTGCTTTATGCCCCTCACCTCCCTGCTTATAACCCAGGAATCCTCTGTCAAAGAATATTCTAAACATTTACGGTATTCATAGCGAGGTATAGGCATACGTGTCACCCACTGTATGGCCTTATACAATTTCCTGAGCTGCTGTAGGTGTATAAGCATGAGCAAGAGCTGTGCCATGATTTGAGTATTACTTTAGATGAAAAGAGCTGTGTGGAAACACTTTCATTAGCCCAGTGCTGTGACCCAGGGTCAGCAGCTGAATAAGTAACTCTCTATTAATGATTTCTACAGCAGAAAACCCCTGACCCCTGATCACTTTCAATCTCAGAAAGGAAAAAAATAGGGCACGGGGAGGGGTGAGACCTATTGGAGGGAGATTAAAAAAAAAACATACTTTTTTTTTCTTGCTGGCCATGTGTGTGGGAGGGTTATTATTTGTGCTTGCTGTGAGGGTGAGCAAAGGGCCTGCTGGGACATTGACTCACGTATTCTGGTTTGAGTTTCTTGTCACCGCCTCTAATGGCTGTCTTCTCCAGCTTGTCAATAATAGGGCCGATCATCTCCTCATCCTTCAGCCTCAGTTCCTCGTGGATGATCTCCATATCCCTCACCGGGTCCACCGTCCCCTCAACATGGATGATATCCTCATCCTCAAAAGCACCTGCAGCGACAGGACACAAACACACAGACAGCGCATTAGAATTATTATCATTAATTTTTTTTTTTTTACAGTCACAACAATACTGCCTTACATGAGCACATATAGTACAAGCAACAGAATCAATGACATTGACGTCTTGGGATCGAAAGTGAAGCAGCGATTAGATTCAGTCCAGAAAAATCATTAGCTTTTTGCAGAGAATATGGGGAAAAATAAACATCCTCATGAAAAAGCACAGTAGGAGTTGCAGGAAACTCATAACAAATAATAAAATACTTAGGAATATATTTGATCTCTCTTTTCAGAGTGCAAGTGTCAGAACTATAAAAAAAACAGCTCACCATGTCAAAGTAAGTTACACTAAAATTAGGTTTAAGTGCAAGAAAACAAACAAACAAAAAAGCTTATGTGTTGATCTGCATGAATTGGGGAGTGTGTGGTCATGCACTGCGAAGCCCCCTGTCTTAAAATTGTTAGTCATCAAGTTAAAAATAAGATAAATGAACAGAAATTAGCATGATTTTAGAGAAAAATGTCAACATTCATAGATGCTGGACAGTCTTCCCCTAATCATTTGTGTCTTAGCTGTGGCTGTGCTGGTGATTAGGTAATGAGGCTCTGAAGCAGACCATTTAGCCAGCAGCTGCTCTGAGGAGTCCTTCTGATTCTCCAGCAGAGCTCAGGGGTGAGAGGGGGTGGGGGCTGCACGGGCATACATCTGTCACAGGAGACTGACAGCCTTTAACAGCACTGGTGGCAACTGTAGCGGACAGCAATATGTTTTCAAATTTACATTTGAACCGTTCAGTGGTGGAGGAAGTATTCAGATCAGGCACGTAAAATTAGCAGAACTCCAGTATAAGAATTAGGGCCTGGCCGATATAGAATTTTTAGAGCTGATGCCAATATAAGGGAGCAAGAAAATTCTGATGTTGGATATATCAGTCGATATTATATATTTATACAATGTCTAAGTCACACCCCTTCTGTTAGACCACATGGGACCTTATTTTGGAAAAAATACGAACGGTAGTCAGTGAGAAGAAACAAGTTATTTTTTGATCCAGTTCAAATTGTACCGCCAATCTCAAATATGTTTGTCAATTTAAATGACAATTTTCTAAGTCAAGAAAGTTGAAGTTTATCACACAGTTACTGAAGTATAAGATTTTGAAAATACATATTTAGAAAGACTACACACCCAGTTGTCGTGCAAGTGACGTCTTAACAATGATCTCTAACAGAACCGACTAACTCTTTGTTTGCTGCAGCCCTCAACATGCCCATGCTTGTCATGATTTTTACCTCTTTTAATACATTTTCCCTTGTTCTGAAGGAACAAATGAAACTGTGCTAATGATATAACTCTGCAGGTGCTGGTGACGTATATTGTGCAATACAAGAAGCATAGTTCACTGAGTAGTCTCATGAAAAACCTTCTTTTACTTTACTGATTTGATGACATGATTCAACTTTCTTTACAAGAAAAATTACCTATTAAATTGCCAGCCATCTGTGTGCAATTCATGGCACAAGCCAAAAAGGAACAGAAAATAATTTCTATGTTGCCATAGGATCCCATTCACTTTTTTTTTTCTTTTTCCCTCAATTATGGTCCCATGAAGTGGCAGTACAGAGGTGGGACTTTGGCACACAATAATGTCAGGTGAATGTTTTAATCAAATAATGATAACATAACATAACATATATTATTTTAAACATCAGTGTACCGAACAGTTAATGCTTCACTTACTAGCTAGTAAATAACTAGTCTCTATAAACAGACTCTACATGTAGAGTCTGTAGGCAAGGTAGGGCGATCTTGGTACCGGAAAAGCCCTGGTTTCCGGTTGTAGTCTTTTGTAGTCCGCGTAAGTAATGGCGGACTGTTAACATCAATGGCGTGTAAACTGGCTACTTGTGAAAAGATCCACTGGTAGATGTGGTCACTCAACTCCAACTCCATTCTCGCGTCAGACTGTAAACAGCGAGCAGCATGTGGAGATGGAAGTTGGAAAATGAAATTTGCCCACTCAAACGAAAGCCCAAAAGAATGGGGTTGCCCCCAGAAAGTCAGATGGCGAAAGCAGCCGATGGGTTCTGAGATTGGTAAATAACGGACTACCCTCTGCTAGGTAAACTATGTAATTATCATTCACCAATCAATGTATGTTAAAAAATAATTTTAATGTTGACACATATCAGAGAACATATACACCAATACCAATATCTGCAACAGGCCGATATCGATATAATGTCATTAAACCGATATATTGGCTGGGCCCTAGTAAGAATACTAGGATTAGTATTTGTATTAATACTAACACAAATAAGAGATTTTCATGTAAAATGTCATAAAAGAAAATGTTTCAAAGTTTAAACTGATTAAAAAAAATTAAGCAACAAAAGTACTCAAAATTCAGATAAATTGCTTATTTGCCTGTTAAAACGTGTATTATTATGTGATTGATAATTATTATTGTTAATGTTAGTTAACTAATGTTAGTTAATGTAAGTTAGCAAGTAGCATTTACTGATGTAGCTTGAACTATATTATGAACAGTTGGGTTATGTATGTAAATAATTATTTTATGAGAAACATTAAATTCAACAAACAATAGACAATAAATCAAATAAATGTAGAGGATTAAAATATCTAATAATTGTCAGGTGTCAAGCAGTATGGAACGCAAATATGAACATAAAGTACAAGTACCTCATACTTGGACTTAAGTGCATATATTGAGTAAGTGTACATATATTCCACAGCAGAAGTGCCTTCATGTTGGATATATATAAGTACTGTAAAGCTTCATAAATCAGTCCCACTGACAGTAACAGTCACGTTAAAAGTGACTCATGAAGTTTCACAGTTTGGTGTAATGGGAATGCCTCTCATTCAACAGGGAAGTGGATGTCAGGTGACTGATGACTTGGCTGTAAGTATTTCAGTGTTGAGGGATGCATATGTTTGGAATGCACATGCCGGAGTCACTAAGGCTATTAAAAACCCATATTTATGTGTACACACCTGAGCAGTGAAGGTCTGTCAACAGGTAAGGCTGGCGAGATAATAACGTCACTGGGGCGAACTGCATGACTCATGATGAAACTGTCAAATCTCTCAACAAGTTCTAGCAGTGATACATGTAGAAAATATTAATGATTGAAAGTTGTACGTAGCTGTCATGATGGCCAGTAGCATACCTGAGATTCAGGCAACTCTTTGCTTTCTGTGTGACAGATAACTGAAAAGACGTTTGTATAGACAGAACAATGAAGTTATCATTTATCATTCCACTAATCAGAAAGGAGAAATGGTCTGGCTTTCTGCAGGAAAATCGATCATTCACTCACAATAAATAGTTACTCTGAGACCATCTGAGTGTTTTTAAGCCTCAAAGCTAATGAGATGGCAACATCAGTCAGTCAGTCAGTCAGTCCACCACTTTGACCCAGACTGAAATACTTACTGTCTGATGGATGACAGTAAAATTTTGTACATATATTGTTGGTCCCCAGAAGATGACTTTTAATAACTTTGCTAATATGTTGACCAAACTGCAGCTTCTGGGCTGAAAAACGAAGCCAATACAACATGAAAATGTAAAAACATGCAGTTCCAGGAATGGCCACTTGAGGCTGACACTAAAAGCGAGTCAATACCCATCTAACCCCAAATTAAAAAGCCCAACTTTAAAGCAGAAAAAAAAGCCAGGATGGCCAAACAGAAATGCCACACTTGAGGCTTTAAAGGGGTGAGTTAGTCGGTTCCTTAAGTCAGACGAGGAAAAATGTAACGACGTTAGTAACGCGACTGGTGTTATAGTGTTTATAATTATGTATTTTCACAAGCTAACAACCATTTGACGACAAACACAGACTTTCTTCGCATGAAAAATTATCATTTAAATTGACGAACATCATATGTGTAATTCAGGGCATAAGCCAAACAGAATCAAAAAAATATTTCCTTTCCCCACTCACTACCGTTTATATTTTTTACATACTATTACATCCGGGTCCACCTGAATGGACGTGACTTAGGCACTCTATGGCATGATGATACGAGCATTTAGCTCAAAGCGACTTAAATTTGAGAGAAAATAAAAAGTGCACTTTTATCCTTTTGGATCATATCCCTGGTCATAGAAAAATGTAAAATTTAAATTTCTTTGTATTCCTATATCAAGATCTTTTTTATCCATGTCTGCCAATTAAATACGTAGAGGAGAACCAACCAATTTTCAAACAATTATATCATGACATCTACCTTTCAATCATAATTCATATTTCGGGCAGCTCTGACAGATAGATTCTGATAGCGACAAATAGCTAAATCAATACAGATAGAGAGACACAGATTTAGGGAGAGAGAGATTTTGAGAGAAACAGCTAGATTTGGATTAATATGGTAATGTTAGTGGGTTGGTAGTTAGCTAGCTAGTTAGCTTCGTTAGCAATAGGATGATGAAGCACTGTGTGTGTGGGTGTTCACCAGTCAGATTCTTCTCAAAATGATGTCCCGCCTCTATATCCTGTTAGAAGCTGTTTCAGAAATATGTCACCGCACTACAGTAAGACACTATGGAAATTCTACTTCAGGCCGCGTAAAAAGACTCAGACAAAGTAAACCTGTAGATTCTTGCTCATTAATATGAACCTTTATCTCTGAGGCCTGTTTTAAGCGTTTCTAAACTATAAGAAACACTTAACTGTAAACTGAACAAGCACCGCGAAACCACAAACAATTATCATCCATGTGCATAGAATATCATAACTTGTTCTTCTCCTGGGTGAAGAAGGGGATAAGTACCTGATTTTCCATGATGCTAAACCACAGGGTTTTTACAATCTAGCACCTCTCAACAGTCCCATCCAAACATCAAAGCATAACAACAAAATGACAGACACCTTTAAATCCTGCTCCGGTGGCCTTATTACTCATGCAAGCCAACAGAGGCTGTAGACTTTTGTGCAAGCTGTCATCCTGTGCGTTGTCCTCATGGTGAGATGAACTTATCCAATTACTCTTTGCCTAATCAGGCTGTTTTGGTTCCTCTCCTCTTGCAGAGGTACTCCACAGTATAAACAGTTCACTTACGCCACACAGAAAGGGGCTAATCAGTGGAATTATTGTTTTGCTGCGCCAATTTACCAGCTCCCTGTTCATCACTGATTGGAATGAAAATTTGCTATTGTCTCTCCATGAACTCAGAAAATATAATGCAATGTAATCATTTTGTTAGCTGCAGAAATATACATACATTATAAACAATTATGATCCACAGTTTTGATACACTGTGTTTCAAATGGGAAATGCATATGAGTCTGTTCTCCAAATTAGCACATATTAATTAGGAGGGAAGAGGTTTAAAACAGGTTTACATGGTTAATAAATCACTCATGATTGTTGCAAATCATTGTTAATGAAAGCACAAGAAATGTATGACCATCCGTTGACTTAAAAAATGCTTATAACATCCAAAGCAAGCAAAATCATTGCTTACTTCTAGAT
>JAQLOL010000005.1:12876275-12886463 GCA_029783665.1 Naso thynnoides | reverse complement strand
TGGAAACCAAACATCTGGGAGTAAGGCCAGGTGAGCTGGCAGCGAAGCTAGCGGGGAACAGAAGAGCAGATGAAGTAGAACATGTCTGTGTTTTGTCTCAGACAGTGAGGATCCAGCCATGTTTCAGTCACCATAGAAGCCCTGGCAACACTTAGCCTGAAACTATTTTGTTACGACACCAGGGAACATAACTCATTCATCAGAATTGGCTTTCAATCGGGCTTCATAGTTTGTGGACGCTTTTGTTGAAAGCAAATTGAGTGTTTATGGAGGTTTTTGAGAGTAACCGAGTTGCGCACTGCTGGGGGAATTTTAAGATCTTCTGGAGGAAAATTTAGTTAGATTAAAAGCTGTAAATTTAAGACATCATGGTTTACCTGTTTCACCTTCACACCTTTGTAAAACCTGAACTGAACTGCATCCCAGTAAGGAATAAAACCTCTCTGAACATCTCTCTGTGGCATTTTTATAGACCCATCAGCTAATTCCAAGACAAAAAACCCCCAAAAACGTAACACGCCAGACACGAAATAGTGCGATTTCCCACAACCATATAATCAAGCTATATAAAAGTAGCTGCCTCAATATTGCAGTCTGTCTGACACCAGATATAATTACAAAACAAAACCAGCTATGTTTAATGGTTAACTTGTGAAACACACCACATTGTTTCTAGGGACTGAGAGAGTAGAAAAAATGGCATGTCAAAGCAGATGTAAACACACAGAAAAGAAGCTTTCGATCTCATTATTTGTAACTATTGATGTTTGTCCTCTTTGTGTGAGTAAGAAGAAAAAAGTTGGTTTTGTTTTTGGGTGAATATTTGGCAAATGTATATTTGGCCCATATTAAATATATGTTGAGAGTTTTTAGGCCTGCACATGGGCCTAATTATGTATATAAAAACACATACAAGACATAAATAAGAAAAATGTATTACATCATATTAATTATCATCTCAAAAATTAAGCGAATCACAAGATCACAGATTAATTACGCATATTCTGGTAACTGTTACATAAAATCTGAAAAACATAACCTACTGTCAACAAATCTCATCAAAATCAAACCCAACAATAAATGTATCTGTCCAGCAGGTATTGACTGTTGATATATCTTATGTGGCCATATGTGCTCTATTGGTGCCAAAAACAAACAAATAAAAACCCTTGCACTGGTTGACATGTTCCTTAAAAATGCCAACATGGGCACTATAAATCCCCTGTACATTGTCCTGCTAGTCAAATGTAATCTGCCACTGAAAACAGTCCCAGACAAATGCACTTTTTGCTCCTCTTTGAGTCTATTAAAAACTACAGTTATCAGCCGTAAATTCAGGAAATCACTGAGCATTTGTGAAAGAGTACATATTTGTGAATTTTATTAAAGCTTTAAAAATAATTTAGAGCCACAAAAAGGCTCTAAAAGTGTTAAAGTAATAATAGAGAGATTGACACATTATTGGTTTGAATCGTTGAGATCATTAGTCAGTTAGTTGCAGATAATAAAAAAATTCAGGAGCTGTGTCTAATTGTTATGAACAAGGCTTGTGTGATGTTACTAAGTTAAAATAAACAAAATGTTCAGTCTCGCTGCTGATTGTTTTAACCAATTAAGAATCATTAACATTACATCTTTAACTGTTAGTATTGTCCATTACAGGGCGATCGCCTCCTCGTGTCCAAAATTCAAATCATATCATAATTTGAAATGACTAGTTGACTAATGACCTGCTCTCATTGCTAGGAAACTAAGGAAATCTTAATTCTGGGCCCTGAATCCCAGCCTTATTCTTAAACATTTGTTGTTTTAAAAGTCCTAAAAAACTGAACTGAAAACAACTGGTTTATCGTAGCTTATACGTCTTGTCTCCTCTGTAAATCATTACTGAAGTTTTACAGTGGGTGGTCTTCTAGTTCAGTTCCACTTCTCACAAACTACAAAGAGTGAAAGGCTATTTGAAAACTGTGCTGGAACAGAAGTAATACATTTGTCAGTGATACAGGGAGACAACTAAGAAAACAATATAGGAAAATGGCCTTATTCTTAAACCATCGCATGGTTGCCACCACTGACTCTGTAATCAGAGCTCCTTTCACACAGAGGAAAAGTCAATAACAGCATACAATCAGTAAACAAATTCAGCTTTTTTCTAAAAGGCCCTCTGCATTCATTTCAGTTGCTGTAATTTGAATTATTCTAGCGTGTAACACTTAAATTGTGTAAGACAAAGACCGTGTCAGAAACAGAAAAGGACCAGAGACAAAGGAGTGACGCCTGACTCACAGAGGGACAGACTTGGAATAATTTAGATAATCACATCAGGACATTCACAAAGTAGCAGTATTCTGAATCATTCCAGATATACTTGTGTTTTTTTTCAATCATTACCACTATAATTGCTATCAAGATTATTTTGAGCAGTGGAAACAGTGGATACCTTTTTATCATTATACTCATTATTAGAAATGTCAGAAATATGCAGGGTGTAAATAGCAAAAAGGGGAAGGAAAAGGGAACCTTCATCCTCATTTTTATTTACTGACTTACCTCCACTGTGCCCAAACTTAATCAAAAGTGGCATTGGGAATACTATGAAAATACCATGTGGTGCTTCCACTGAGATGTTTCCAAACCTCAAAGTATGCTACTGACAGTGTGACGCCTAAACCAGGCACAGATTCCTTCACTTCCCACTTCTGTGACTCTCATTTAGGGAGTCTCCCAGCAGGAATGTGAGGTTTGGTCTGACTTCATCAATCCTGACTGGTATGTTGATCTTGGCACCACCACACAAGATGCCATACCAGCAAAGCTGAAGTGACTCGTTTTCCTTTAAAAGGCTGGTGCTGAAGCTAGTTAGTATGACCAGATGTTGCCAGTGCAACTGTTAAAGCTGCAGTGTACAATATAAGGCAGGACTGCACGTATAAGTTGAATGTGATATGCTGATAATGTGAAATCCTCAACTTGTGACTCACGTGTCATGTGGAAGATGCTGTCACAGGCGCTGATGTGAGACAGGAAGGCATTTCCGAGGCCTTGACCAGCATGAGCACCTTTCACCAGGCCAGCAATGTCAACAACATTAAGGAATGCTGGGACTTTGCTAAAAGCCAGGAAGTAAAAGGAAACATATCATTTATTGAAGATATTTAAAACATTATCAATATTACTGAACAAAGGCAGAAATTGCTCACAATGTGCATCAGTTTAACGCACTAGTTCAATTTTTTTTATCAGAAAAAAAGCAATGAAACTTGATGGCTTGAGATTGTTTGTATGCACTGCTGTTAAGTGCTTTAAACTTTAAAGTGTTTTAAACAGATTGCCTAAAAATTACAGCCCACAAAACATGCTGCCACACTGAATTAACACAAAAAAACGTAGTAAATCTTACAAAGAAAAAGGCAAATTACATAATATATTTCCTTATTGTTGATAAATCCAATGGAAAAAAATAGTGTTTTATTATCTATCTCTCAAAACTCTCTCTATCTGACTCTCAAAACTCTAATATATAATTCTCAGCTTCAAGCCCATTAGTTCTAATTGGAGATGAAAACAGTTCATTGTATTAGAAAGAATAAAAAAGAAAATGGAGCATTTTATCTTTTCAGCTGTGCAGAGCAACTCTAAAATTTATAATTGGGCTGCCATGGTGTCAGATTTTCACCACAAGATTATTATGACCTAAGGAATTCACATTAGTGATATTATCATGATTTCTATTGTAAATTTAAAGAAAAAACAAATAAAGCTAATAATGGGGTAATTTTGAACAGAGAAAGGACAGAACAGGAAAACTCTGACCAGTCAAGATCAAACAAGGCAGTCGTTCCCAAACGACAGCTGATTTATGGCTCACATGGACGTGATTTGTCGTGAAAAGTCTGACACGGACCAGAGACACCTACACTACAAATTATGCTGAAGATGAGTCTCAAGAAATGACTTCATTACCACTAATTTTTTCTACCTACACACGAATCATGTTAAAGATTATGAAGAAAAAAAGCAGAAATGTTTTCTTCTCACCTTTTTATATATTTTAAGCCTGAAGGTACTGTAGTTTGTTACTTCCCTAACTGAAAATTTTCAAATGTTCTTAAGGAGAGGAGAAAGATAATCAAATAAGCAAGAACCTATAATCTGTTTGTCAAAGATATAGGCTTAATTTAATGCATAATTAGAAATAGGAATTTCTGTGTTGCCATTAAATGTAAAGAAAATGTGCTAAATCATGATGTGCAGTATTATCAGGATATGAAATAACCTCGATCGAGACATGTGATTTCACAGGTGCATATTCAGCAAAAGTAGGACAGAACTGAGAGCGAGCATGCTCATGAGATTTCCACTGCTCTGTGAAAAACAGGATTTTAGCTCTTGTGACTAAAATTCATGCATTGAAGTGCTCCGTGTGCTTTTCAAAAAGCCAATTTTTGTCAGTCAAAAAAGGACATGTTGCTGGTAATTTGTCTGTATAGCACAGCAAATCTGAATTCCACCTGCTTTAACAGCCTCTGTAAATGTGTATGATAACCAGGTGCTGGAGGTTCAGATGCCTCCACTTTTTTTTCTTTTACAGGGAAAACTCAGAGTTGCGCAGCAATCATATACATCCTACAGGAATGGCAGCTACATGCCAACAACATTTTTAAATGTTTTCTCATACCCATAGCAAGAAGGCTATCAGAGACTTCAGATCTGAAGTGTGAATAATAGGTGGACGCAGAGACCCCATACCTGGCAGGTTTGTGGAATTGGCAGAGGAAATCATAGCGTTCATCTGGAATGGGCACTCTGCTTTCATTTGGGTCAATGGTGCAGAAGGGGAAATTTTCAGCCGCAGCCTGACTCTTTGTCAGCACGTTGAAAAAGGTTGACTTCCTGAAAATAAAAAACAGCAGTGAGGCCAATCCATCTGAAAGTGCTGGTGAGCTGAGCCTGATGGTTCGATAGTATGATCCTGAAACACTTCAGTAAATTATGCAAGATTGGATTTCTTTTTTTCTGCACAAGCAGGAAAAAGGTTATTCTAAAAGACTGACTATTTGAGTACTCGAATCAAAAATACTATGCCCAATTACAAGGTCAGATAATCCCATAATAGATCAATTGTACATGGAATCGAGGGGCAAATGACATTTTCTGATAGATCTCAGCTGCTGAACAGGATCAGCCAAACGCCGCCCCATGTTGTGATCAGTGAGAGATTTATTTTCTATGGCACAAGCAGCTCAAGTGTACTTCAAAATCTACAGACAATGGCAAGTGTCTAAGAGTAATAATAGCATGGCAGTTAAATATAATCCAGGACTTTCCATCGTTATCCCCTCACTTGGTGCTTCACATTGAAATGATTGTTTGCTAAGTCCTATAGGCGTGAAATTGCACAAGATTGCTAAAGAACAGGCATTAATTCCTTATATAACGCTAGATTGTTTCTCTGAGGCACTTAAAGGATATCCTTGGGTCACCTTGGGGGAAAAAAGAAAGATGAGCAACAGTAGTACTACAACCAACAGCAGGTGTAAAAATCTTTTTTAGTAATATATTTATATTATATATTTTAACACTGCAAATCGCTTACTGAAATGCAAATCAGAGTGATATTAGCTGGTCAGTAAAAGGGAAAAGTGATGTATATTGAGAGGTTTGCAGATTAAGTGTGATTTTTCACTGGTGGGTAGCAAGAGCTGCTTATAGGAAGGTAAGACGTGCAAAATATGGGTTGCAGAAAAGATCTGCTGCAGATCTATAGATTTGTCTTTTGACTGAGGTTCCCCCCATTAGGTCATGGCAAGACAAAAGAGGAATCTTCTACTCCTGATTGAGACAGAGGAGTAGGTGAAATCTTCCAAAATAGAATTCACAAGTAGATGTTGAGTTAAGATCAACTTGTCCATTCACAAACGCTCAAAAGTTTCAAACATGCCTTCAGTTAATATCCAACTTCAGTGATGGCAAGATTAAAAAGAACTATTTGATTAAGAGCGAAGTCCCTCTGAGGAACTTTTAACTGGTTACAAAGCAGTCAAAATTTAATACTGATACCTCACATCCATCAGCAAATGAGACCATTGGTGAGGAGACTGGAGATTACTATGCTTTCTTTTACAATGGCAGTTTAAAAACCACATACCATACTGGCAGTACGTACTGATTTGGCCAAAAAGTAATATGTAATATGCTGTATGTGAACATGTAAAAGCTGCAGTATCCCAAAAAATTCCCGGAAGTATATTTATCCAAAGGAAATCACTAGTATCCATCTGACCAGTCTACCTCGCCTACTGTTTCCCACAATGCAATGCGCTGCACAACACAACCAAAACCTGGTTGGAATCTTGCTAGTAATGCCACTTTGTGTGAAATACCTTCTGTGTACTGCACATGGTACCGCAATGTGAACAGATGGCATACTGTTTGTTCCTTTAGTATGCAGTGGGTGCAGCATGTAGTACATACAGAATGCAGTACGTGGTATTTAGTCTCCTGTAGGTGGTGTTGAAAACCAAATGCGTTTTGCCGCTCTGCTCAGTCAGCTAAAATGCTACAGAATTTACGGCACACAGACCAGAAGAGACAATTTGTTGTTTACAAGCATGATCGATCTGCTGCTCTCTTCTTTCTGTTTACGGTTGGAAGCAGGAGGATATTTTTCCTTTAGATAATTTCCATATTTTGTTTTCATGATCAAACTTGTATTGCGCAAATAAGTGGCGTGCTTCTTTTACTTTCTTCCTAAACAAATGTCCGCGCTAGCAAGATCTTTACAACAGTAATCTGTACTGCTTTTATCCACTGCACCACAAAATGAAAAGTTTCTCAAAAGGGCTTTAAATACTTTTGACTCAATTTAGAATAAAAAGATATTTGGGGCTTAACGGCTTTCGGACATCTAACTAATGATTTTTGGTTTTAAATTCTTGGCTAATGTGCGTTTGATAATACTTGTGTCATAAGGAAAACAACAAATAATAGAAGAGAAGGATCCCTGTGGTTGGTGTGTATTTTTCCATTAAAGTCCCCAATCATAAGTCTGGCTGCAGTGTGTTGGCCAAAAAACAAACATGTATTAATGACTGGAGCTATTAGTTATTCAAAATTTAAAAAAAAATTCAACACACAACAATTCATTAACTCTGCAGTTAGAGACTGTAGTCAGGAACAAACAGTTGTGGCCTGAAGTTAAAATGTGTCCAGCTTTCAGCCAGAAAGGATTTCTGGGTAAATTAAGAGCTGAATATGAAGTAAAAGAGGAGGAGAGACTTTAACCCTACAGGTTTTCTTGAACATGACTCTTTTTATGGGTGATATTTGTATTAAATACAGTTCTGTAGAACACCCAAAATTTTTTGATTTTCCAGATAAATGGCTCATTAATCCAAATCATTGGAGTTATCATGACGCAAGCTGCCTAATTCAGATTCACACTGATGTCTCTCACCTTCATTCCTCTCTGAGAATGAAAAATAGATTAATATGCCAATATTTGCCCCATATATATATAGTATTATATGAGGCAAATATGGACATATTAACTTATTCAGCATATTAAATTAGGCTTCTGGGACTTAAAAGTTAATAGATTCACAAGACACAAGAAGTAATTATCTAGAGATAAGTTCTTCACATTGGCCTCTTAATTTACGTCTAATACACAAAGACATGATGAGCCAGTTTGGTAAGAGAGACAGAGCTGATGCAGGAGGAAAAAGGCAGGTACCGATAAAACTCATGTTATTCCATGAGGGATTCGGGCAAAATACTGTGTATATTGCACAGTATGTCCCAATAAGGAGATAAACGGACAAGAATAAATATTTTAAGGCCTTCGCTAGAGAAAATAGCAGCAAATAGAACTAGGCTTTGGTGTTAGTGCAGGAAAAAGCTGCAAGGTTGGATGAATCACACGCTTAGGTTTTCCATGTGTGTGACGATTGGTCTATTATGCCTAACTAACAGCAGACTGGCCTCTGAACGTGGTTCAATCATGAAGAAACCTCAGGAGGGTTGACAGCCTGTGCTTTGACACAAATGTAGCATGGCAGCCCACAACCTCAATGAGCTCTACTTCAACACCCGGAAGAGATTGTGGTTTTCACTGGGGTAAAAAACAAACGAAAACACTGCTCACTCAAGAGTTGCATCTTTGTGCAGTGAGCTCCAGAATCAAACAGCAAACAGAGGACACTCCACAAGTCAATATCCAATATCTAAATATAAAATTAAACGAGTCTTGTGAAAAATACCCTCATTTCTGTGTACAATTACACAATACCTGTGGCTTCAATTGCCCTGATTCAATTCTTAATAATGTCTCTCTGATGTCACAGGCATTTCTATCCCTTCATAACCTGCATCTTTCAGGTTTTATAGAGCTTTCTGGGCCTCTTAAAAACAACAGTCCCTTGAAAATGACTTAAAAATGTTTAAGAAGCTGCAGACAGATGAGTTAAGCAGATGATAAACTGTGCAGATTGCTGTGGCTCAAATGGGGCCACAGGAAAGTCATGCAGGATTATAACACTGTATCAGTGATGCTGTTGAAGGTCTCGTTAAGACGCTGACAGGGTAAACTTGTCTGACCAGGTTTGACACGCAGACAGCGTCAACCGCCGAACATGCGCTGCTGCATGTACAGTCTCTACTCAACTTGTCCAATATACTGACAAAAATCTCTCACAACTTTTTGACTCGCCATTTTTCAGAAAAACAAGTTCACATTTGAAATGTTTATATCGCAAGGTTAAGGGTTTGAGGGTGATTTGGTGATTACAGGTCTTTTTGAAGGGAAGAGGCAACATCCTGGACCTTTGGTCACTGCGGCCTGATGGGATGAGTCCTTTGCTGGGTCTTGATTCAGGCTCTTACATGTGATTTTTGAGTGCATAAATGCATTTACCCAGTTATGACAAAAGGTAGTGCACTGAGTACCTGGATGATGCGTTCAAAAAGTTCTCAAACGGTCAAAAAGTTAGTTTGTAACAACTGACACTTCTTACCCTTGGTGGTTGCCATCTTGTCTACATAGTGGAAGAGTGCAATCATAACAATTAACTGATTAGAGTTGCAGTTTTGACAGTTTTTAGTCCTCTGCTATGTGTGTGAGCTTTTCAAATGAGAACTATTTTGTTTTCTAACAGACAATTAAGTTTTTCTCTTTGTATTCTATATAAAAAAAGTGGATGGTATGGCAGAGGCTTTGCAAACTTTCATTTCTTTCACTTCGGCAGTCTGCCAAAATCTGGTTTTTAACGAATTTGGGGTGAGAAAAAAGCAGTCTGGCTGCTGAATCTTCACTCCTGTTAGATCTGCAAGGCCTTAAATAAAAGTAACAGTTTGTTGCAGCTCTCGTAAGGCACAGGCACTGGGTTTTCGGCCATGCTTAAAGCTTGTTGAGGACATGATGTTGGCTGAGTGTTTGAACTGTTAACCCTCAGATCACTGGTTCATGCTGCCTGTCATGAAGACCAGAAGGTATTAGGCTCCCTCCCCAAACAGTAAATAGTGTTTTACTCTTGTCTGTAAATAGCTTATTTCCACAAATTGCTCAGATTGTTTTTGTAAGGGACATAAAACCACTTTGAACTTTGCACAATCACCATTCAAACAATCATGTCACCAGTTGGACAAAATGCCCCATCCTTTCTCAACTACCTCACATCAGTTCATTTTGTTTGATTACATCAATTTGTTAGGCAACAAGAATTTGAAGACATTTCAGACACTTTTACAAACTTCCCCTTTTCCTGCATCCACATCTTTATCAGAATGTCTTTAAAGTAATAATATCAAAGATTTTCTTTTTTAAAAAAGTCTATTCAGTCACTACCTATCCTCAAATGAGGTGACACAATAGTGGTTGAGCCTATGGCCCCCAGATGAAAGTGTTGTGATATTTATAAGTTTACAGTCTTAAGAACTGGGCAACATTTCAGGAAATGGAAATGCTGCGTTAAGTCACTACTAAGGCAAACCGAACACTTCTGCAGCTTCACATAAAGAGCATTCAGATGATGAATGATTGATTTTTATTGCAAAGTCATTAAAGGAATTGCAATGTGTTTGTCAGTGACTTACTGCTAACCATCAGAATTGCAACAACAAAACAAGACAACATTCACTTTGAGTCATTTTTTGACAACGGATCGTAGATGAAGAGTCGCAGACAGCAGC
>JAQLOL010000005.1:12855226-12870809 GCA_029783665.1 Naso thynnoides | reverse complement strand
TCTCGGAGAACTGACGTGTTAACTCAATTCTGCAATGAGAGGAGACCTTCGTGTGATACATAAAAATAACTGTATGCATTAAAAAAAATACCAAATCGTGTCTTGTATGACAGTCTGAGCAGAGGCTGCAGAACAGATGATTGACGGCGGGGTTTTTGGTGTTTCTGTCTGCGGTCGGGTTTCTCATTGGCTGACTTTATCCCCAGTCATGAATGCGGCTATTAGATTGGCTGCGCGTCCTCGCCAGCTGTACTTCAAAGAACACGCTCTCTACAACTAGGTAGTGTTGGGAGCTGCGAGCCAAGAAAGAAACCGTGTGACCTGAGTCAAACACGGTGAGTCTGAATCAAATTGGAGCCGTACAGCACTGAAATCGCAAACATTCTCATCACAACACAGACCCTGGATATGGCTACGTCTATACTTGGGGTGAGTCTAACTACGGTTTTTTTAATGCGCAAAAGTTGTGCGTAAAGTTATTGCAGCCTGTTTTTCCCTCTGCAACAAAAATGCGTTTCCTGCCTTCATAAACATGCTTGCTTTCAAGTTCGCAATTAGGGTTTATTGCTTTGTTTTTTAGCGTCACTTTACGTGTTTTTGCAATGAGTCTATTTATTGTGAATCGTCAGTTAAACGGCGATAAAGCGTCTAGATCAAACTAGAGCTCTGGAAACTTAGTTTTTAAGTATTTTACTGCTCAGTGTACGACCACAGCAGATATCTGATGCAGTTTATATTCTAAGAAAGTAGGTAAAAAAAAAAAAGTAAACTCTTAATACTTGCACGTTGTTTAGTTTTTTTTCTCGCCCACGCCTGTTAAATAATCACGCTTCTCTCTTACCTCAAAAATATTTTCCCCAACCCAAATAATTCTGTCAATTATTACCCTTGTTATTGTTGATGTGCTGTTTTGTTGCGCACTAGTACTATGTTTTCCATTTATCTGGATAACATAATTATTACCACTATTATTATTTATTACCAATATTTGCTGTTTCCGGTTTTAAGTCCAACTTTTGTGTGTGTTTTTCAGGAAGAGCCGCGGTTTGGAACTACACCTCTAGCTATGCTGGCTGCAACTTGCAACAAAATTGGCAACACAAGTCCTCTTACAACCTTACCTGACTCGAGCGCTTTCTCCAAAGGTGGATTTCACCCGTGGAAAAGATCCTCCTCCAGCTGCAACTTAGGATCCAGTCTGCCCGGTTTCACAGTAGCAACAAGCCGCGCGTCGACAGGACTAACGCCGACCAGTAGCACCGGCAACAGCGCCTTTTGCTTAGCCTCCACCTCCCCGACCTCGTCTGCGTTTTCCACAGAGTACAGCGGTCTTTTCTCCAACTCTGCCAGCGTCACATCTCAAGAGTCTGGACAGTCAGCGTTTATCTCCAAAGTCCACACATCAGCAGAGACTCTGTACCCGCGGGTGGGGATGGCGCACCCGTACGAGTCGTGGTACAAGTCCGGCTTCCACTCGACCATCTCTGGCGATGTTGCCAACGGTGCGTCCTCATGGTGGGATGTCCACACTAATCCCGGGTCGTGGCTCGATGTCCAGAATCCTGCAAGCACCCTCCAGACCTCATTGCACTCCGGGACGCCTCAAGCCATCCACTCCCAGCTGAGTGGCTACAACCCGGACTTCTCCTCGCTGACCCACTCGGCGTTTAGCTCCACGGGAATCAGCCCCTCGGCGTCTCATCTGCTGTCCACCAGTCAGCACCTGTTAACGCAGGACGGTTTCAAAACTGTCATCCCCACTTACACAGACGCTTCTGCCGCCAACGCGATGATTTCTGGGGGCAGTTAAGGAATAAGTAGCTCATCGAGGTCGTCCAGGCGGTACTCCGGCAGAGCAACATGTGACTGTCCGAACTGCCAGGAGGCTGAGCGGCTGGGACCCGCCGGTGCCAGCCTGCGGAGAAAGGGACTCCACAGCTGCCACATTCCCGGCTGCGGTAAAGTGTATGGAAAGACATCTCACCTGAAAGCGCATTTGAGGTGGCACACCGGCGAGCGGCCTTTTGTCTGCAACTGGCTTTTCTGTGGCAAAAGGTTCACTCGGTCCGATGAGCTCCAGAGACACCTTCGCACCCACACCGGCGAGAAAAGGTTTGCTTGCCCGGTGTGTAACAAGCGCTTTATGCGGAGTGACCATTTGAGCAAGCACATCAAAACGCACACGGCCGGTGGAGGAGGCAAAAAGGGGAGCGACAGTGACACCGACACCAGTAACCTGGAGACCCCGAGGTCCGAGTCCCCCGAACTTATTTTGGAGGGTGTAAATCCCAGAATCACTGTTAAGGATCCGTCTCCCCACGACGAGCCCTAATGAGGCTTCACCCAAAAAAAAGAGGGGAAAAAAAGAAAAAAAAGAAAATAATAATAATAATCAAGATTCAAAACTGCACAGCATTGAAAACGGGTCTTATTTGACGGACAATAAAGGAGAAAATATTTCAAGAAGCGATAGCAAAAGTCTAAAAAATATATTCTCCACAGGCGTAGCGAGTACTCCATTCGTAAAATCCATCCCAAGAAAACACGAAGTGATTTGCTGTAGGCCTTTGGGGATTTTAGGGGGCAACTTGAAAAAGAAGCGGATGTTTGCTAAAGGTGCGCGAAACCTGTTGAACTTTGGTTGGACAATGTGAGTTACATCTTGTATATTGACGACTAAACTATGTGTTATTTTCATGTAAATGTTAGGCTATGATTGTTTTATTCGTGTTGGTATCCTGGAAATCAGGGAGTTTACTTTGGACGCACTTTGTGGATATGTATGTACACAGCTTTTTCAACTCTTGGTTACTCATTTTATTTCTTTGCTAAAAAAAATATCTATATATAAATGTTTACCTGTATAAAGTCACACGTATAAGACTTTCATTTTATCGTAATTAAAACATCTTAAAAAAGGCTGTAATTGTGTGATGCAGATTTTATATATTACTTTTTTTTTAAAATTAGGCTGTTTGTGTTCAGTTTTAATTAAAAAAAAAAAATAGATGAAGAAATTTATTTTAAATGGTGAGGTTTGTTTGTTTTTTTTTTCTAAAATCGCCTATAATAGGCCTACCTTGACTTTCACAATTTCCCCTGTGGAATAAATCAATGTTTAATGCCCCGGAAAAAAACATTTCATGCCCAAATGAAAATCTTGTTAAATGGTATTAATTATGACTTGGAGCACATCGTAACCCCATGTGTCTTGTATTTGCGATTAGGGATTCGTGTCTTATCAAATATCTAATTAATCTCCGAGACATCTTTTGTTCAGTTTCACTTTATCGGGGGGTTTCCAAGGGGGTTTGATGACAAAGGTCCCTGAATATTTATTCTAATTGTCCAAATTAACTGCTTTCATTTGCATACCAATCGATGGACCGAGAATAAGGATATGGCTTCTCCCTCTTTGCCAGAAACCATAGATGTTATGGGAACAGTTTTTTAAAGTTTAGAGAAAGAAGGGGCAAAGAGTCACATGCAAATGCCGAGTTTGAAATGCTCTTTGCTCAGCGCAGTCAAATGGTGTCTGCCTGTTATTTGAATATCAGTGGGCCCGTACTGAAAGGGTTCAAGGATGCTCTCTGACTTCTTTGTGCTTACCCAGTGCAGCGTCCGACTCTCAAAGAAAAAGCCGGGGAATAATTACAGCGCGAGTCCAGGACTGGGAATACGTCAGGGAAAAGCATCTCATCCAGACACCCTCTTTTTTTTTCTCCCCCTTTTTTTGAAGAGGATGTTAAATTGACCAGAAGGCAATAGAAGGAAATTATTTTCATTTCCTTTTGTGCAACAGCGGCTTGAAAGAAACGGCCAAATAGTGAAAACTATCAAATTAGATCGCCAATTTGAATTTCATCTGAATATAAAAGCAACACTTCAGCAAAAAAAAAAAAATGTTGAAATTTAAGCGTGCAGGCGCCACATTTAGCAACAGAGGGAAATGTGTTTATGAGATAAAAATTCAAATTGTTGATCATTTCTTGAGATTTTTTTTTTTTTTTAAATTCGAGTCAATAATTTGGAGACCGAAATGTACAACAAAATGTGTCATTTGAAGCCTAAAATTGAAAATGAACAAAAGGAAGGAAGATTTGCCCAATTTTGATGGCTTGAAATGTAACAATTATTTCAATTACAGACCAAGGCTGCACATTTCCCCCATATTAAAACAAAAAATCTGTATTAATAAAAATTCATACAGCAGCGCTACTTCGTTTTTACGCGGCCACTGTTTGCTTTTGTTACAGGTTGTTTACAGGCTGGATATTTGGGCAGAAATCATATTTGCTGTTTGAGTCTGACGCCCGCCAAAAAAACCAAAACAAACAACGAACAACAACAGCAGACGCTATTTCGCAGCTTCAAGGACAACGCACATCCAGAGAAACCTTTTTGAGATTTTTATTAGGCTATTATTATTTCAGGAAAAAGAAAATGTTTAAAAAAAAAAAAAGAAGAAGAAGAATTGCCATTAGGTGCTTCGTAGCCAACTAACGGCAATCAATTTAGAGACAGGTCCGCACCCCAATTTTAATCAGATTTCTGACACGGACATTCATTTCATCCATTGAAAATAAAAATACTAGGAGAGGAAGTTGAGATAGAAATTATTAAAAATTTAAACGGGGAAAAAACATTTAAAATCCCTTTTTTAGGATCAACAGTCCTGCATTACAGCGTCCAATGTCAATATTTCACAAAAAGACACAATAATGACCTTTTTTTTTTAAACTACAGCAAAAGAAATAGTACTTGTGGCCAACTGACCATTAAAATGAATTAAACATTCCCCATCAAGGAATCTCTGCTGCAAATTGCTTCTAATGGTAATCAATTAATTTAGACTCTTTCATACAGCAGGAGACAAAACCAGCGCCATGAGCTGCATCTGGATATTTCCTGTCCACTGCTTCCCTCTACTGGAGGAGAGTGAAACTTATGCACAATATCTATTTATCTCTATTTAAACAGAGTTACATTTCCATTATGAAGACAGTCATTGGGAAAAAAATGGAACAAATAAACAACAACAGCAAAATTCAAACCATTCTCGTGTTTTATACAATATCATAAGAGTGTCCTCAGTCAGTGCTTTCTTTTTGCTCCATCTTGGCTTCGCTCTGGTCTGTCCCTACTCCTACTTCTCCCTCTGCCCTCCCTTTCTCTCCTCCTTTCCCTGCTTCTGCTCCTCCCATCTGCTGTTCTGCCTCTCCTTCCATCTGTGCTGCTTCTGTTCCTCTCACCATCTCTGCTGTGACGCCTGTCTTTACCTCCGTCCTCCCTGCCTTTCTCACGGCTCCTACTTCTGTCCAGGACAGACTTGGAGCTGCCAGGTCTCTGCCTGTCCCTGCTGTTGTGTCTCTTTCTCTCTTGACCTCCTTCCAGCTTGATCTTGTTCTCCGGGCTGCGATGTCGACTCCTGCGCCTTCCCCTCTCTGTCCCTGCTTGTCTGAAATCTCCGGACTCCTCTTCAGGCCGCTTCTGTCTGGTGTGAGGGCTCGGTGACCTGCTCCTATGAGAGGAGGCCTTTTTCTGACTCTTGACTCTCTGCTCACTCTTAGAGCTGTTATCCCGACAGGAATCTTTTTTCTTGTTCTTCTTTTTCTTTTGGCTCTTGAACTTGCCGTGACTGTCTGAATCTGAGCCACTGTCACAACTACTACTACTACTACTACTGCTGCTGCTGCTGCTGCTGGAGGGGTCACTTGAGCTGTCACTACTTTCATGCTTTTTCTTGTGTTTTCTTTTGCTTTTCTTCTTCTGTTTCTTGCTCTTCTTTTTCTTGGCCTTCTGCTTCTCAAGGCGATCGAGTTTTCTGAAAAACCAGAACACCAACATTCTCTTCACTTTTCTCGTAAGCATTATAAAGATTATAAACCACAAAAAAAGTTAAGGAAAGCATTTGAGGAGGCTCCAGTTAAATGCAACACTTCAGCAACACAGAAAACAATGCAACCATCTGATTACAAAAACACCTGATTTACAAAAATGTACACAAAAGCATCAATAATTCAACAGCTCAGTTATTGAGATTTTCCCCTTAGCTCAATCTATCAATACAAGACTTAAACAATGTTTAAAAAAAATATTAATTTGGATTGATAAAATGTACATACGTAATACTGTAAAATGTGCAACATTTTTACCTGAGGAGCTTCTGTTTTTGCTTCGTCGTGAGAGACTTCAGAAATTCCACCTCTGGATCTTCCTCCTCATCACTGGCAACAAATTCCTGTAAAAGTGCACAGAGCATTGAAACGGCACTGAACAATAAAGATGAACATGATTCTGAAAGGCAAACTTGGATAACATCGATATTTGAGTACATCAAATAACATCTTTTATCAAAATTGGTCACTTGACTTAAGCGGCCGAAAAAACTGGCCACTTTGCAGTACATATGCTAAGGACATACCAAAGATATATTTAGACATTCATCTCCAAAGGGGTGTGTGTGTGTGTGTGTGTGTGTGTGTGTGTGTGTGTGTGTGTATTCATATATATCATCCTATGTGTGCAAAGATGGGAGTGCGGGACAGACAATTACCTGCGATGGATCACAAACAGTAGCATTCCTACCAAGGACACATTTTTTCAAGGCAAACCCACTGTTTCGCATCTCTGCCATTAACTCCGAGGGGTGCATCGACGGACCTGTTAGCACAAATCACAGCCTCAGAGTCCCATTGATGTAGACCATTGCCAACCACTATCTCCACAGTTGGAATTTCAGGGGCGGCTTTGTTAACAGAATGGGACATCAAATCAACTCACTCCACTTCCGGCTGAGCAAATCATACAATATCATTCTCTGCAAAAGCAGCAGTTAGGGGAATCAGAATACACAATAATTACATTTTTTCTCCCAGCACAGGAGGGGGACCATTACAGCACTCCACCATCAACACTGCCATGCACTGACTGGACTCTCCCAGGGTAAACATTATTACTTTACAACTCAACCCGCTGATTGCAGAACTCGGAATCAGCTCGAGCCTGGGAGCTCGAGCTGAAACCGAGGGGAAAGAAACAGTAGGCGAACCTGCTGCAGACTGTGTGACAGACTGGGGTGAAAGCCACAGACCACAAAAATCAAGCAGCACAGATTCTCCGACTTTGTTTTTTCACCACACACAATTTCATCTTTGTCCTTTAAAACAACCTATGTTAAATGGGCATACATAGATTTTTGGGACCAAATTTAAGTGAATAAAATATATTAATTAAAGGTGTAACAGTTATTGTAAGCGGGTTCAAATATTAAAATGATAATGTTAGGAAGTGCTTCCAATTTCCATTAATAAATGATTAATGTTTAATTCAATAACATCAAAATAAAATCTGTATTTAAAATTTTTGTGGTCTGATCAAAAACATTTCATTGAGAGTTAAATACATGGATCAAATCCGCCACACAGAAACTGCAGGGGAGACCATGTTTAAACTGATGTCTGTCTGATCTGAGGAAATTCGGGACTCTACCCGCTGCCTCCTCCTGAGCCATGGAGCTGGCGTTGATCCCCGACAGCCCATAGAGGGGACACTCTCTGTCTGTGTTCACATGGCCCCATTTGTGACATTTGATGCATCTCACATTGCGCACCTGAAAGGTTAATGACAGACATTACTTCGATTTCTGCATGCATGATAGTGTCAACAAAACCACACTTTCTGTGTCATTAAAGAATGACTGGTCTCACTACAATCTGCATTTCATTAATGTGCTTGTCTGTGGTTTTATTTTTTAAAACTTGTCATTTATAATTCCTTTATAGTGTATTTTATGATACAGTGGTTCCAAATCTGTTTTGCAGGTCACTGACTACAAGCAAACTGTAGTCACAGGTTGTGTTTTGAGTGTGGGCATGCAAAGCACTGCCACCCAAGTTTGACTTTTCCTTTTACGTTTTATCTGTAGAATTTTGAGGGATGTAGAGAGATGAAAGTATCCAGTACTCCACAAAATAAAGTATAAAATAAAAATAAAGTACGTTCACATTTTATTTTGATAGTCCATCTGTTGACACTCTACAAGTAATCAGTAATATTCAGGCGCATGTCAACAGTATGTCAGTTAATATTCAACAAAAGTGTCTGTTGACTGTCAATATGTTTAGTTGCAACAGGTTATTAACCAATATTCAGCTAACTATCTGTACATCGAGTCAACATCTTCTGAGTTGACTATCAACTACTGTCAGCAGAGAGTGGGAAACAGTGTGATGTCATTATATGATCAAGTTTAGTAATCTATAGTTGACTATCAACAGACCTTTTGTAGACATTTGTCACTAAGCCTTTGCAGACATGTGTTAGGACTGTCAAATTAAAATGAAAAACATCTGAGAAGAGTACAAAGTCTATGATCTACTAACAGAACACATTCATGCAGTAATTATACGTGACATGGATATAAAATGAAATGTTTAGGTTTAGGCACCAAGACTACGTGGTTAGGGTTTGGGAAAAGATATCGGGGGCGTGTCTTGTACTGCAGTGAAGTGGTTTGTGGTCACATGTTGTCTGATTCTTCAGCTGGACCCTTCTCAAATCTGTAGACCACTTCAAATGCATCTTATAGTCAAGTGGCAGTTTGTTGAATGCATGTTACTTATCTTTGAAATGAAAGAGTTGTTGCTGAATATTAACTGACACACTGTTGACATGCAACTATGTGTCAACAGACAGACTATTAAAACAAAGTGTTACCTAAAGCACTTTTGCTCAACAGAAATTTGTTTTACTTATTTACTTAATCATTCAATCAACTTGTGACACCCTCAGAATTAAAGGTACTGTAAGTGATTTAACCTTTGTTATAACAAGTGTTTAATAGCTCCACATTCTGACAGCCAACACTGATAATAGTTTGGTAAGCAATGTGGGTCTCAAAGTCTCTCTGTTCTGCAGTGAGCTGAAAATATATTTCTGGAGTCCTCTGTCCTGATTGGACGAGAGTGGGAGCGGGATACCAGAAAATGTCTTTTCTGTGGACTGCAGAGTGGAGGACTCATGTTACTGATAAAACACTTGATACAAGTGATGTCTGTCTGAGTGTAGAGCTATTTAACACTAACACAAATTTAAGGGGAAAAAAGAACCTTTAACCAACAGGATTAAAACCACTGCAATACGTTTCATAAGAATAAAAATCACTACAAACCTGGATTCCAAATGGTTGATCTCTAATATTCATGTCATCCTTTGCATATCTGCATGAAAAAAACAAGTAAAAAAATTAATACAAAAGAGCGCTAGATAGTTTGTGGAGTAAATTACTTTGTGTATAAAAATCCACTGCTTACTTCTCTCGAGGAGCCACCTTCTGCCACTCAAACTTGTACTCCTCCTCCCCCTCCTGAAGAACAGACACGTATTATTCGGTGTGGACTTTATAATGAAAATCCTCTGTGTTCTCAATAAAAACTTGTATTTGAATTGTTTTTAAAAGTTACCTCTTTTTTTTCCTCTTCAGTGCAAAAGATAGTTGTGAAGAAAAAAAATAACACGTATTAAAACATAGAATAATGTTTGACAGAAAGCTGGTTTTTGAGACTGGTAAACACATTGAAGCAACAGGGATCACATGAGCTCAGATCACTGTTACCTTTGGATGCTCCAGGTGGAGCCTCATACATAAAATTGAGGCCATTTTTAACACGATCATCCCCCATCAACAACCTAGAAATGAGAAGACAATATGTTGAACTTCAAAACATTTTGGAAAAAATGTACCAAGTGGAAGGAGGTCATTTACAATGGTCTCTAATGAAGATCTAGCCGAACTAGAACTGCTGCCTCCAGCATCCTGCCACATCTGTCCAGACTCATATAATGTATGTTGTGAAAACTTCTGAGGAATTTATTACAAATTATTTTGAGTTATTTTTTGGCAGAATAAGAGGTCTTAGTATATTAACATGTTTGATTCCAGTGAGAAACATGCTGTCATTACTAAGAACTTGTTTTTACAGAAGAGTACAGAGGATGAGAGAACATGGTACAACAATAATCACCTGATGCTCATTATCAGCAAAACCATGAGCTTGTGGTAGACGTTAATGTTTCAAATATGGACATTGCTGCAAAAAGGCTACAAATTCTAAAACATCGACGCTTCACACATTCAACCTGGAAGCGCAGCAGATCTAAACATATCTGACTAAATGTGAACCATGTTTACAACCCCCCCCTCTAAGTTGCGGCGTTAAATAATGGCCAATAAAACTGTTGTGGCAGAACATTATGATGTCACAATGAAGTTGACCTTCGGTACAGCAAAAATCATAACTTTAACATTTAATCCTTAGAAATGAAATTTGAAATTTGTTATTCTTAGCCCATGAACTCTTAAGTTACGGTCAAAAATGCGTTTTGTGAGGTCACAATGAACCTGGCCTTTGACCAACAAAACCTAATCACTTCATCCTCAAGTCCACAAGTGGACATTTTAGCCACTTTAAAAGAAAAAAAACTTCCAGCTAGGGACAATGTGTTCATGAGAATAGGAAATTATATGTATGCAGAGACAAACAGACAGACAACTCCAAAACATAACGCTGCCTGCCACATCTGTCACCAGTGCAGAGACACACAAATGACAGCCTAAAGATGTGACTGTTCTTCAGAGAGCAGTTTTGCTTGAGAAACATGGTTTCACTCTGTAACAGTGCTCTGAAAAATGAATCTAACCTGTTGTTGTAAGTTTCCTGTTCTTTCAGATAGGCCTGCATAAGTTCTTCTTGCTTGTTCTTCTCGAATGTCAGCTTCTGTTCTGCTATCCATACCTACAAGACACAGAGAAAAGTAGGATTACAGCACAGATAAACTCTGCTTGGTTTGTATTTCTAACTGCTGCTTTGGGGCAGCTCACTTTCCTGACAGACATGCAAAATGCTACTTGACTACAAGTCATTTCATTCCTTTACATCCCTGCACAAAATTGTTGACCCTTTCAAAGCATACAGCAAATATAATTTGATGTTTAATCGAATGATTGATCAGTTTCAGTTTTGATTTCAAAACGAGTTTCAACTTCTCTCTTTTCTCTCTTTTTTTCTTGATTGATGCTAGTCTTTTACTTTACTTAGCAGTGAGACAGTGCGGTGAATATTTGAGGTTGTCAGCTTCGGTTTTTGCAGATTGTAATGAGTATTTTTTACTCTTTTCTATAGTTAACAGAAAAGTAACTGTTGATTCATTTGCAGCCATAATGCAAAATAATAAAGCCAGCAAACATGATTAATCTTTTAAATACCACAGGCTATTCCTTTGATAGTGCTCAATTAAAATACACACACAGGAGATCATTCTACAGTACAACATATGGAAACGACACTGACACTCAAAAACCATCATAAAACCAACATCAAATCAATTAAATATGCACACCAAGCCAGAGTTAACATATACGAAATATAAAAACACGTTTTTTTCTTATATTCCCCCGAACATTTACCGTTATGGGAAATAATTTCTTAACTTGTCATTTTAAATAATTGTGGGCAACACGACACGCCATGAACGGTCAACTTCTTCTTTTCCATACGGACATTTCGAGTAAACTTCTTGTTATGCAAACAGATTAGTATTAAGTTTAGCTCTTCATCTAAAGACCATGAAAATAAACTAAAGAAAGATTAAGGTAACACGTTGACATTAACGTTGCTTTCGCAAATATTAACAGCAACATTAGCTTTTATTCAGCTCAAATCTACGCAAATTAATGAGTAACCTCACGGCGTAAGGTATCGGCTCGGTTTGATTATTTTGTCTACATGATTCATACACAATAATCCCTTTATTCTTAATTCAACATTTCCCATAAAGTAAGTTAGTTATCAAATGGACCAAGGTAGCTCTTGCTAGGTAGCAAGCTATGCTAGCAAAGTAACTAACATTAGCAGAGGTGTAGCTAGCCTAGCACTCACCTTTTTTATGTTTGACTTTGACGCGGGATGAAAATCCTTCTTGCACATAAAATTTGCAAATGACTTCCCCATGGCTGACAACCTATGTCGTCAAATGAGTTGAAAACGTAACACTTATTTTTTAGCTAACAGAGCCGTTTGAAGTAGCTTCTTCTCCGGATGTAAACAAATTCTTCTTCTTTTCTTTTACTATTTAATGGCGGTATTGGGTGAGTTACTGCCACCCTCTGGATTGGAGTGTGGAGAAAAAGCGGTTATTATTTTATTACATTAAATTCTCATTTTAATTCCTGTATTTATAAACATTTAAAAATATTAAACTCTATAATACGAATGAGAATGTAATTTCCTTGTGTCTAATCATGTAGTTTTTTTTATTCCGATTAATCTTAGCATTCAACATTTACCTTTTTAGACCACTCTTAGGCTACTTCCCTTTTTTATGTTGCTCCTTCTGCATGTTTATCTACCAGCTTAAGTACAGTCAGTAGACAAATTCGTCTGAAAGTATACAGTCTATTTTTTGGGGAAAGAAGGACCCACTGAATAACAGAAATGAGCTAACCTATAAATTTATACATTAATTTAATTTAAAAATTACAACACCACTACGTATAAGTTAAAGTACAGCAACTTATTTAAATTATTTTGAAAATATAAAACACAAATTATATTTGGTTTTGTCTAAGGCAAGTTCACGTGGTCACGATGTTAATAAATTGTCTACTTCCTCACAGAAATAACGTAGGGCTATTTGATGTATTTCAAGGATGCTAATGACAATTAAACAACACAGATGAAATGACACAATAAGTATTCATGTAAAATTGTTTCCTGTCTGTCATTATAGGCCTACGTATGTCAGAAATATCAAAATTTAGATATCGGCTACTAAACATAAAAGAAAATAAAAACACCAGTGTGTAGGAATATTAAACAAAATTGATAATAAAAATGTTAACCGCCGTTTTATTCCACACTGTTTTATTATTGTGTTTACTTTGGTCACGTGACTGTACTGTTTCCGCGTCAAAGAACACCAGCGTAGAAGGCCCGCCCCTATCCTGCTTCTGATTGGTTCCAACCCTGACATTTTTTTAAATAACCCTGACATCTAACCAATCATCGAACCCTAAACCAACAAAGCGGAGCCGAGCTCAACTCAGAGCCAATCAGAGGGCGAGTAACGCGTGTGCTGTTGCAATCGATGGAACGAGAGAAACAGAAATGAAACTGGAAACTGACACTGAAAGCGCTCACTAAATCCAGGTAAGGTTACCTTGCTTCCATATAAACTTCTGTTTTGTGTCAGCATCACCTGACTCTGTATATCGGCCTTTCTGGCTGTTGGACGTTAAACAGCACATGTTAGCTAACATTTAGATAACGTTAGCTTTCCAGCTGAACTTATAGGCCTACTAAAGCGACGAACGTCATGCTCTTCAGAAATCGTCAGTGACTATAAATCAGCAACATCTCCAATTTCTTTTCACTCTGCAAGTTTAGGACTCCAAATGCAGCCGTCGTCGTGCGACACGTTTGTGGCTCTGCCCCCCTCCACTGGGAGACCACGCGTCATTTTTGGGAAAAACTCTGACAGGCCTTGTGATGAAGTCCAGGAGGTGGTGTATGTTCCTGCCAGAGACTATGACGCAGGGGAGAAGGTGGAGGTAGGTGACACAGGCATCTCATGTTGTTCTCCAACCTTTAGTTCCCCACAATGCCTCTCAGTAAACGTGCCCTCAGATGACCAGTAACGTGAACAGCCTTTGTCCCTGTGTCTCCCTCTTTTTGTGGACAGTGTACATACATAGAGATTGAGCAGGCTTCCCACACTCACGCAGTGGTGTTGAGCAAACCAGCATGGCTGTGGGGGGCAGAAATGGGTGCAAATGAGCATCAAGTGTGCATTGGAAATGAAGCGGTGTGGGGCAGAGAGAGCGCTGATGAAGACGAAGCTCTTCTTGGAATGGATCTTGTCAGGTAAAGCTCCTGTAAATGCAACTGTTTGTCTTGCCGAGCCTCTTTTAATGGCCAAACCAGATGATTTTAATGGGAAAAAGGAATTAAAATGACACAGCACCAGTCTGAAACAATTTAGAATAACTTTTATTTTACTTGACCTTAGTCACATGAATCTGTGACTGCGTTTTTCCAGGCTTGGACTCGAGAGAGCTGATACAGCTGAGAAAGCTGTGGATGTTATTACTGAGCTGCTGGAGAAATATGGCCAGGGAGGATCTTGCATGGAGGACGAGAGTGGCTTCACCTACCACAACAGCTTCCTCATCTCAGACAGGAAGGAGGCGTGGCTGCTGGAAACGTCTGGGAAGTACTGGGCAGCTGAGAGAGTGGAAGGTAATCAGTGAGAGAAAACTGAGGATGGGTGACACTTTGAAATACAAAGCAACTGAATGATGTTAAAAGGCACTTTGTTGTTTAGCCTGCATGTTATCAGTCATGGAATAAAGAAACCACAAGGAAGTTCAAAGCAGGTCAGAAGCTTTAAATACAGAGTATTGTTGGTATAACACAAAGAAAAAGGGAAGGGGCCATTCAGTGCCGAAAATTAAAACTGCTTGGGATGTGCACAAAGGCAGCCAATTATCTTCAAATGCACCATTGTGTATTTAGAAATAAGATAAGGGAGGAAGTAACATAATTATTACATCACAGACGAAAGTCTGCATGTTAAACCAGTATTGGGAAGCTTATGTTATTTGGAAATCAAGATTCCTGCGGAAGTTTGAGAGGAGCTACAATCAGATCCAACCAGATAATTCATTTCGTTCACACAATTTTTTATCACATATATTGTTTTTCCACAAAGTGCATGGACATTCATGTATATGGGATATTTCAAGAAATAATATAAAGACTTGTTTTGGCAGTTAAGAACTCACTTCCTGGTTTGTCCACCAGAGAGCGCCCACGGTGCATGTCTTCATTAGAATTCTGTAATTACCACCTGAAAGGACTTTTGAAACTCTCAAATATCAAAAAGGTTTATTTGCCTTCAGAATACACTGTGTGGAGTATAAATCTGTAGCCCCCCCCCCACCAAGTAACAGAACCAAGCACACATCAACCACAGGAAATCATGTATCATCAGCCGCCAGAGGAGTTATTTGTCTTAGTTAGTTTTTAAAAATCTCCAACAGCAAAATTATTCTTTTCATTGTTTCAAGCTTTTTTAATCAAGTTACAAGCAACAACTAAAGCCGTGAAACAATATTAGTGGCTTTAAAAAAAAAAGACATTTGAAAATCTGAGTTATGGTTTTGCACTCGTAACAGAAAGGAAAAGGTTTGATAACCTGGACCTAATTACAGAGAAGCTGCGTGTTTAGTGTTAGTGTGCAAGGAATCGACAGTCAGGTTGTCAGTATTTCATTGACAATAGAAGGTCACACTGTGGAACTCAAACAAGTTATAAGGCTAATTACTCAGTTTTAATGTTAAGCTTAATTGTTGAACTTCATAACATACAGTAAGATATTGTTAAACAGACTTAAACACTATAGGACTGATCTGAATCTGTGGAAACCTGAATTTTCAGCTCATTCTTCGTAGTTAAACACGTACAGTCAAACCTCTGGGACTCACCCAAAGCACACGTAGTATGTGCCAAGAGAGTCTACGTAC
>JAQLOL010000005.1:12819112-12839214 GCA_029783665.1 Naso thynnoides | reverse complement strand
GCATAGGTTGCATTTAATGCGGCTGACTTTGAGCTAATCTTTACTACTGTTTATATTGTTTTAACTACCACAATGCATCACATTGCATAAGATCATCATATATTTGCATTTGTGTTGCTGTCCCATGGGAACCTTTTACAGGAAAACATCTCATGAGCTCAGGCACACAGCCCCAATTTAGCTTTGTGATGATGTGTTATCCAGTTGATCCAAGGCAGATTTTAAAATAGTTTATTTATTTTTAGGAGGGGAAATTTTTCAAGCCATGAAGAAACTCTTAATCCTGCAGTTTAAATGCAAAAAATTCTTAATACATGAGAATATGTGAATATGTGAGACAAACATACTAAAGTAAATAGTACTTTTGCATCTGAGATTCAGTGGAGTAGAAGTATAAAGCCTCATAATATGGAAATACTTGTGTAAAGTAGAGATACCTAAAATTTGCATAGAACAGTACAGTACTTGAGAGAATGTACTTAGTTTCCACAACCGTCTAAATAGTGCAATTTGAAAGAATATAAAACCAACGAAGAAATTCATATTTGAGGAAATGTGACCGCTTCACAGCGCAGATGTTTTTTATTGTCCAACAGGCCCTGTTTGTGCTTACAAATAAGGGTCAAGTGCAAATTATCTTAAAAATATCATCTTAATTCAATGTCAGAGTTTATTTGTGATTATTAAAATTTCTGCTTTTAAAATTTTCCACCTTTAGATATAAAAAATATTTTAAAATGTGCAAAATAACCAGTCAGTTTTTTTAAAGTTAGGGTTATCAGAAAGAAAGACAAAAAACTTTTATTTAGTTGTTCCCCATAAAAACAATTCGAGAAAAAACATTTCTTTTGATTTAACTCAGTATTCAATAGCACACTTATATTCCATAAAAAGTAAACAACAGTACTCTGTCAAAAAAAAAAAAAAAAAAACCCAACACCCTTATACACATGATACTTGCATACATACACTAGGACAGCTCTGCAAAGAACAAAAAACAAACTGAGACATCAGAGATCACAGACTATGATAGCTGCAGGGCTAAACAAAGTTCCAGGCGTCATATTTTTCAGAAAACCTGTTAGCTTAGAAGTTGAACAAGTAAAATCAGGCCACAGGCATTTAGAGCATGCTCAGCTCAATGAGACGACCTGCAAACACGCCTAATGTGCCGATGAGACACACAGCCATGAAGACACAGAGCAGAATATGATCCAACACCATGGCCACAAACTTCCACTCCTCAGCAGCCTGGAGAGAGAAGGCGGACAATGTGTCACATACACAAAAGCAGTTAAAAGTCATTCAAGAGTCACATTAGAAACACTGTCTGCGTGAGAAAGATTACATTGTTTGACTCCTCATCTGATTTCATGGTTTCTGCAATGTACTTGACTCCTTCAATGGCACTGCGGACATCAGGATTCCTGGTGATGGGTGACTGGTAGGTAGCAGCAGAGGTCTGGTTACCAGAGATGTCTGAGATGTCAATATCAGCACCATAGATACTTTTGGTCTGCTTCTCCTTTCCTGGACGTTTCATTGTCGAGAAGAACATGAGGTTGGGAATGGTTTCAATAAAAACCTGTGGTAAAAGGCAAAAGAAAGCACTATGACAAGGGGTAGCCTCTACAACAGAACAATTGGATTTAATAAAATACTAAAGATGTATCATCTCTCACCACTAGATGGCAATACAATGCAGAGAAAAACAATAAGAAATCCTCAATTTCTGATCATTCAGCTCTACAGTCAAAATGATAGAAGTCCACTCACTGTGCGGACCCAGTTTGGCATTGTATGAGTGCTTGGGGAGCGGTGGTGGGTGTTGATGACAATGACAGTGATGATGATGGAGGCGATGACAAAGACCATGGTGAAGAGCATGTACTTCCCAATAAGCGGTACGGCACTAGAGGTAGAGGGGATCAGCTCCACAATAACCAGCAGGAACACAGTCAGAGACAGCAAGACAGAGATGCTGAGAGTCATCTTCTCACCTGGAAGACACAATAAACCATCTTCAGTACTCCTACTGACTTTAAATTGTCTTACAGGCACAGAACGTCATGCAATATAGAGCTGCTGTTGAAAAAAAAATGCCATTAATCACCATGTAGATGGTAGTTTCCTGGCACAGAGGTTAGGAGGTTAGGATCTGATTAGATTAGAACAGGACAGGATATATCTGAAGGGTCTGTAGATGAGTTACAGGCAAGAAAAGTTGAAATCATCTACAAAATACCTGGGAAAAGAAATAGATTTTCTGTTAAGTTTGTCACAGTTGGTTCACATTTAAATTCAATGACCATGGGTCACAAGTTGTGTCACAAGACCCCGAAGTTTATACAGTAACATCAGTCCCGTACACTGAATAGTTTTTAATTCAACAGATGTGGAATGAGAGGACAGATGTTTGTATTAAGATGACATTTTGACATATAATAGCAGTAATGTGTTATTTTATATCTTCCCTTTTAAAGACATACTGAAAAATGTAGAGCACAAGCATAAAACAGTGTTGTTTCATGTTTCCCACATGATACAACATGCAATCTTATTATATTGCCACAAGGGAGAGCTACTCCTTTTAATCCAATACTTTCCACTCAAGCCATCCAATCAGACTCCACCTCTACAATTTACACAACAGCACAATGACTGACTATTCAGCCATGCATGCAAATCCCATTTAAAGAGTGAGAGGCGGTTTTTTTTTGGTTTTGTTTTTTTCTGTTGCTTCTAAAGCCAGCAACAGCACAAGTAAGCACATTCTGACACCATTTCACAAGTAAAATGCAAAACTTGTTGTTTTAGTTGCACAGTAAGAGCAGTTATTCCAGAGAGAGTGTCTTTTTGGCACCAGCCTCTCCTTCACACTATCCTGTCAGCAGCCGTATCAGAAACAGGGATCAAGTGATGTATTATACATTAAAGCAAAGGCCTGCTTTCAGACATGACAGCACAGAGGGACCCTGGGTAATGAGGCAGACCTACACACTGGGAACACGGCCAGATGTGCACACAAGCAGTGCAGTTTCTGTAGCAGTCAGTGTGAAGACACCTCAGACTGACTGGCAGAATAAGGAAAAAGGATTTGTCCAACATGATGTCAGTTATCATGTCTGTGTTCCTATTAAGATATCATGTTCTATCAACATTGAGGTGATATATGCTTTTTTTTTTCAATTTAACTCAGCTTCAATGATTTTGCTTTTTTTTTTTTTTGCGTTATTTTAAGAACACATGGTCACAGGTGAGTTTGTCATACCAAGACAAATGTGACAAACTTGGCATTTCAGGAGTGACTGGCATTTCCAGTCATCTGAAGAAATAGCCTAGAGTGAAATTTTTGGGGAAAAAGCTTATTTGAAGTTGACAAAAAGTCTGATGAGAGGATCGATACCACTTCTATGTTAGTGGGCTGGACATGATATCATGACAGGCAAACTGTTAGTTTAGCTCAGCACAAATAGTATAAAAATGGATAACAGCTAGCTTGACTCAGTGCAAAGACAACAAAATGCACTTATATAGCACCTCTTAACGTAACTAATTAACATAGATCTATTATATTTCATTGACTTCATTAAAAGGAGAAAGAGTGAATTCAATATTTTAGGGTCTTGTGGATGCTTCTTCGTAGACTCCTTCTTGGCAGGTCACTGTCATTTCTTGGAGTCTTGTCTTCCCCATGTGTATGTGTATATGTGTGTATGTGTATGTGTAATAAAGGAAAACTATCATGCTTTTCCGTCTTTTCTGACCTATAAATGCTGTTGCAATGTTGGATACTTGTCTTTAATGATGCCAGAGCATCAAATAATGAGGTACACGCATTTGGTAGTGAGCCTGGCAGGCTATTTCAACTGGCTCTGAAAGCTGTGTTTCAGGACATTATTTTAAACTCTGCTTTTACAGTGACACTAATGTGTGCTGGACTTTCTTATATGTGCATGCCCGGGCATACCAGCTCTATGCACACAAGGCTGTGCCTGCCCCTCCCCCGCTCTGCTGCACTCTGCTCTCTGCTTCAGGGTTTACTTTGTTTGATACAACTCCAATTAAGTGGGGGTTTTTTTTGTTTTTTTTTTTCAGGTGAATGAAGGCAAGTTAACTTTTTTTTAGCTTTCCTAAAGAGGCAAGCACCAGACAGAAGTTGATAGCATTTCTGTGTGGATTTATTCATAGCACTTCCTTAACATGAACACATGAGCTGGATTAACAGCTAAACTGCTGCTAAAAGACTACACTGTTCCCACGATGCTTTGCTGTGTTGAAGAGTGAGAAACATATGCTTTTAGTTACATTTTAGCAGTGTCCTACCTGTGTGTATATTGTGTCTGTAAACGGACAAAGGGGGTTGTGAGTACAGCAGAATGCTGAGGTTTGTACGGAGGAGGGAAAGGGGGAGGAGGAAGCTTACACAGACTGTTTTGAGAGAATGCAGAAAATAGATGAGACAGAGGGTGCGAGTCACATATTTCTGAAGATCTGCAGACTATACTGTTCGGTCAGTTGTATCTACCTGCTCTGTAGGAGTCCAAAATCAAAATCAAAGATCCGAAAATGAGTATAATATGACCTCTTTAAACAGATAACTATATGAATGGTGTCCTGTCTTCTCATCTCCCTCTCAGCTGGGAAGTGTTTCCCAGTATGTGAAACGATTCCTTTAAATGTAGCCTACTGACTCCCTTTAGTCCAGCTAGATGTTTACTTGGAAAACATCTTAAGAACATATTAAAAACACAATGCTTTACATGCATTTCAGAGTCACCATACCAGAGTCTGTAGGAAGATAGAAGACGAGGCCAGTCAAGAAGGAGAAGAGCATGCAGGGGATGATGACGTTGACGATAAAGTACAGTGGGAGCCGTAGCATGAGGAAGTGGTAGGTGATGTCCAGGTAAGGGGTTTCCGGGCAGCAGGCATAGTATACCCAGTGCTTCCAGCTGCGGAAATCTTTCATCACCCATTCTCCACTTTCCATAAAGTGACTCAGATCAGGGCGGTCACTGTCCTGGTGAGGATAAACGTTAAACAGAGACAGTGAAAGATGACTTTTTTACTCAAATCATTTAAATGTTTCATATTCACCATTTTTATTTTCATGTGCAAACATTTTAAGTGATTGAACTGATTATATTAGTTCATTTATTAGCTTGTCAGTTAGCCTACCCATAAAGCAAATTTAGTATTTTGTATAATTGTATAAACAGTTAGCTTAGCCTAGCATGAAACCTGACATTAATCTACACACTATATCCTTATATTTAATCTTTAGAAATATACTAAACTAAAAAGCAACAAGATAGTGTTTTTATGGGAAACCAGGAAGTCACTGCTCCAGGAAATAGTCCAGGACAAAACCCTCATGAAACCATAGAATGTTGATTTTACACTTACGTTTCTGTGTGTATGTAAAATGATAATATGTGAGTGTTAGAGGTGATACTCCCTCCATCTAGTTTTTATGCTAAGATAGGCTAAGCTAACCAGCCATCAGCTTTCTTTTAATATTTAACTGACAGAAATTACAGTGATATTGACATTCTCATTGAACCTGCAGCAAAAACTGGCATTTTTTTTCTCAAAATGTGGATCAAAAGAAATTGACTGAATTAAATTACAGGATTGACGACGACCAAGTTTCCGTCGTAGGTCCAGGTTCCCAGCTTCATGCTGCAGTTCTGGAGGTCAAAGGGGAAATGCAGCACAATAATCTCACAATAGCTTTTGAAGATGGCAGGTGGGTTCCATGTAATCATTCCTGTGTGCTCAAGCAGCACTTTGGTCTCATGGACGATGGCAAAGTCACCGTCAGCACTGTGTGCACAGATAAACACGTGCAGCATCAACATGAGGAGGAATAAGTTACATGTTATTAACGAAGGAAGACATCACGGCCTCAGGATGGGTCAGTGTTGCTGTCGCATGGCCCAGCCAACCAGCGCTCAGCTTGGCACAAGTTGTTGTGGCAGCGGCGCTGGTTGTCAGGGAAAAACAGCAGTGTGTCTGATGCAGCATATGGTGGGGGGAGGAGGGGGTAGATGTGCAATACGGGGTCCAGATTTAGCCTGATGAAATCTGAGCTTTCACACGCTGCATAGTGGAGTAAAGGAAAGATTCAAGAACATCACTGACAGGTGCGTTGATTGTTTTTGGAGGCCTGGATGCTTTAGGTTGTGTCAAACTTATTGCAATAAAAAAGATTTAAGGAGGGGGAAAAAATTACATGACATCAAATATAGCCTGATAACATACTTATTGTAAAGAACCAGATCAGGCCTCCAAATGTCAGTGGAAGGAACTCTGATCTTTCTGATGCCTCCGTAATCCTCTGGGTTCCACTGTAAGTTCACATCTTTCCATTGCTGAAAATACAGACAAGGACACTCAGAACAATGGAAAGTACTTTAATAATGACAACCATAATTTAATCATTTTATGAAAACATCTTCCAGATTTTGATGCTACATTTTTCAAGTGTTTACATATTTTAATAAACATTTAAAATATATTTAAAGTACACTTCTGTACTGAGGGTTTCATTCCTAATTGATGCACAACTTTCTTGCCTCAATTTCATCATAAAAAATTTTTAAGCATCCTATTTTTAAATTAACCACTCTAAATCTCACAATCTCCGATGTTGTTTAAGAGGTGTTAGGCTGTAATATGTCTCTTTGGGACATGCAGTAATATACCAGTATTTAAGAGATAACCATGACAGTTAAAAAGAAATGATTTATATTGAGATAATAAGATATGATGATATAGTGCAAATAATATAGTATCCCTGAAATAATATCTATGTCACCCAGTACTTTGTAAAGCATTGAAGGTGGAGATAATGTACCTTGACACTGGTTGCAATAAACAACAAAAAGGCTAATGTGTATTAAATCTAATAGAAAATCACTCATCACTCTGACACTACAGAAATAACATTTGTACAGTATAAGACCAGAACCTGTTACATTCATTATGCTCTCTTTGAGAAGATATCACATGAAAGTTTGTATACTTTTTAGATTATTGCCTATTACTCTTTTTTCTTTATAAATTATGTGTACAATAACAAAACAGTATTTTGTTATATCTTTTTAAATCTTATGAGTGTATTCTTAGCATTTCTGTAATAAAATATTTTAATTTCCTTGTGTCAATTTTTTCTTTTTTTTTTTAATTTATAAAAAGTAGCTAGAATCATCCAGATAACTTTCCTACTTATTATAATCATTTTATTTTCAAGGCTGCCTGCATTAATGATGGCGTGCAGGAAGTATTTTCTTTCAATATCACAATAACTAAAACTGAATGGATCAAACCTGTTTCAATCGCACGTTGCTGCTGACGATCTGGTTGACCTCATCCTGTGAGTGGAGATAAATGTGTTCAGACAGTTGATGACAGTGAATCTTAATACAGATGGGCTGATATTGTGCGTGACATGAGACCTCACCACATTGATGAGCTGGATGAGCTGAAGGCCCACAGTAACAACCACCGGGTCCTTGAAGTGATTGACAGGACGGACGACCTTATTGTAGCCAGTGAAGAGTGTTTTGACTAGACGCGTTTCGTCAGAAGAGGCCAAGGCAGCACCTGAAATGAAAGGTCATCAAAGAAAGGTTACTCACATTTTAGGTATTTAGACAAAGATGATTTTCTCCACTCCTCAAGATGCCTCTTGAGTGTGCTGGAAAATTACTATGTCGTGCAAGAGCAGGATACTGCTTTAAGAACATCTGATACTTATGTTAACATGAGTTGAAAATAGATGTGACAGGTCACAGGTCGTAACCTACTATAGGCATAAGCTGTTGTGCGTAAGTAGACAGAAAACTGATACACTTTTATCCGGCTTGTATTAAGTCACATTTGTTCTGGTGACCTAAAAATTTTTAGTTGAAATTTTTTACTTTATTTTCTTTAACAAGGGGCAATTCACGTGAATTAACATGACCAGTTGGGTCCATTGTATAGTGCCAAATTTAGCCATACATACTAATTTCCAACTGCACATAAGCCAGCGGTTGCCAAAAATAAACGCTGGCATTATCCATTTCTGCAAACCATGGTTAATTTAAATGTTAAATGTTCCATGTATCATATTGACAACGTCTCTATCAAAGTGGCATGTGCCACATGATAATAAGGTGATTTTTTTCAATAGGAACAGGAGAGGTTAGCAAGAAGGCTGCTAGGAAGCAAACCAGATTTTGAGAAAACTTTGAGGTCAAGGATTTTAACCTATCAAAACTTGTCATTTTAATGACCTTCAGGATATTTTCCAACCATGTTCATGGGGACAATTGTGTATGTAAAGCCAAAACACGATCTTTTCTGATGTGCAATGTAAATAATAATGTTTGTGTGTACTCACTGTGGTGGATTTGGGTTTTAAACTTGACAGTACTGCAATCACAGATTTGATGGCCCTCGTGTAAGGTACTTAATAGAAAATGTTCTTATGCTCCTTCCTCCACGTCTGTCTCAAGCACAAGCGGGATCCCCTTTCATTTTTCAGCTGACCTTGAGATGAAGGTCGTTTTACAGCAACGTGTTGTTTTGAATGGTTGAATGATTCTCAAGACATTCAGCTCAGTAAATGAAGGAATCCTCCTGGACATAATTATTCAGGTGATTTCATGTGATGACAGATGGACAAAGGGTTGAAAAGCAGAGTGAAAACAGTACACGCGACCTTGTCAATCAAAGAGCCAGGCTGCACAGAAATTTGCTCATTCTTTGTGTTCTTTGAATAGGATCAGCTTGCACTGACCCGAGAGCAGTTACATTAATGAAAAGAGGGTTTAGTATTTGCTTTGTAAACCCTTCTGAAACTTTATCTAAAACTTTAAACTCTAAAAGTAATTCAAGCAAAGTTATAAAGACACTAAAAAGCAGACATTTAAATAAGTTCTTACCAGCCAGAATCAGTAGATGAAAAATGAAAAACACTGCCTTCATTCTTGCCAATAAACCCAGGAATCCAAAAAAACAGGATCCAACTTGGACACTTTGCCCGCCGACCACTTGAGAATTGCAAAGGTTTGACCCACCTAAAACATTCTTTCAGCGCTGGCTAATAGCTTGCTCTACAACCTCCAAACTCTCCACTGGCAGTCTTGTTGTTATTGTCTGACAGCGGATGTGAGTGACTGGCTGCCAATGCTTGTCATTCGAGAGGGCCACATTCTTTGTCATGTGTTATAAGATCAACGTGCCAGAGTAATCCACCACTGAAATATCCCATCGTGAACTTGGCCACACACAACCCTGAGGTGCAAAGACACCACTCACGCTCGCTGCGCTGAGTTTTTCATGTATCAGTGATTAACTTTTAATACTGCCTTAGAAGACAGTCCTTTGAAAAATCAAGATGTTTTCATGTTGAGTATTTCATCTCCCATGGAAAGACCTACATGTGTGACAGATCATGTTACTTTTGGTGACAAATGACACATTTGAATTCAGGGGTGTCATGTTATTAATGATAACCATAATATTTAACAGTGAAATATTGATATGGTGCTAATAATACACATGATAGTGTAGTGGAAGTAATCCAGTTCCTCTTTCTTTCTGTTTTTGCTTTACCAAAGAAGGTTAGGAGGCTGGTATTTGCCATAAAACTGAAGAAATCATTGATGCAATTTTTCATTTGTACATTTTTGTACAATTATTGTCCTCTCTCACCTCATGTGTACACACTACACTCATATGCAAGAGGCAAAACACAGAAAAATAACATTAAAGATGAGTTGGATTGATACTTTTTTCAACTTGTCTGCACATATGGCAACAACACTTTTACTGTAATTTCTTTTTAGGCCAAGATAATAGTGCAGTAAAAGTCTGAAAATGTTGACAGCCCTAATTCAAATTTTTAAAGCTTTGGATATTAAAGCCCCTCCAAGGAACTTTCATTTCGTGTTTATTGAAGCGACACATGTGGACAAAAGCGATACTGCTTACTGTCATAAAAATCTTGGCTAGCCTGTGCATTTGTTTTGGTAGAGAGCGCAAGAAACACACCACTCATTGGGACAATACCATCTCAGCCATAAACACAAAATATTGAAATTATCTTAGAAAAAAAGGCCTCCTGCTTCCAATTATAGTAAAAAAGAGAGCAACAGATCGATCATGCTCATAAACAATAAATCATCTCTTTTGGTCTGTGTGCAGCAAAGTGTTTTGGAGTGTTTCCGCTGACTGAGTAGACGAGGCAAAGGCAATGTAAAAGAGTAATAGTAATCTCCTGTCTTGTTTGCCAATGGTAACATTTGCTGATATAGGTACAATCTGAGGAATCAGTGTTAAATTTAGACTAACCAGTTAAAGGTTCCTGGCATGGATTATACAACTTTATCAAGTCACTTTCTGAGTTTGGGAACAGTCACAATAATTTAACTCAGTGGTTCTCAAACTTTTCAGCCTGGGACCCCCCAAAAAATGACACCAGAGACTGGGGACCCCCATTGACCTTGGAGGTGGCACATAACATTATGCACAGCCACACACACACATTATAAAGCCTATGGAAACACAAAGATGCAACAGCTTAACAGCCAAAATATTATTTCAAAGTAATTTATGACAGAATATAACAAACAGTATATACAGAATTTCTACAATGATGGGTTAAATATACAATTTTAACATTTTTGAAAAATGTATTTGTTCTTTGGAAGGCATTTTCTAAACACTTTTTGACAGTAAAATGAAAAAAAATGAAAGCTACTTGTCTGCAATAGTCAAATGCTCCACAAAATGCAGCTGAATGGACCTTTTTCTGAGATTTCTTTGTAGGGAAAATCTCAAATGTTTGGTTTACAACCAGCTCTTGGTGTGATTTTTGCCCAAGCAGCTTTAAACCCCAGGACATTGTTATTATTGTAAGCGTCTTTTTGAGTTATGCTATAGGGTAAGTCTTATTTGTCTTATTTTTGGCTGTTATTTTTATGTTTGTTTTTATGCTAACTGTGCTTATTTAAAATATGGGCAAGAATTGATCAAAAGAAGACACTGGAATTATTTACAATGCTTAAAAACTACTTTCAAAGGAAAATCTGTAATACTCTTCTTTAAGTCTCCCATTTAATCTTAATATGCAAAAAATAGACATTTAGTAAATGTTTTATAATCATAACATTGTAAACAGCTACATGGACATTAATGAGTCTTTATAAATACACAGCATTTGTTAATGATTCGGCTACTAAAGGCCCATAACTTCTATGAAGGTATACTTTATATTATTAAAACTGTGTTTTACTATTTTACAGTTTTCTATACACTTATTTTTTCCTCTAACTATGTTCTTGTGTGTTATGATCTATTTATTAAATGTTGCCTTCAAATGCTAAGGAAGTGGGCTCATGGATGTGGAAGCTTTATTTCATTTGCTTTATTTTCATCGTGCTCTTATGTTCAATTCCTCCTTAAAATAAATAATATGATAATCTTAGATAAATCTGGTGTTCAACCAGTGTTGTGTAACCCAGAGCAGGTGTTACACCCATGTCTTTTTTTCCCCCCTTTGCACTAGCCCACCATGTCAGGCCTGTGATGGGCTGGGCACCTCAATTTCCTCACATCCCCAATCCGTTCAATCAGCCAGTCACTCAACCACTCGCCTCATTCATCTTACTTAAGGACAAATGGCCATTTTGGCAATGTCTGAATTAAGAGAGATTTGTCTCAACCCACCCCCTCTCTCTGCAATCACTCAGGCCACCTGAATTTACACCATGTAAGATTCACTTTGCCTTCCTCCAAGTCTGCCATTTAACAGAGGACAAGCAGACATTGTATCTGCTCAGTCGACCTGCGCACTTTTGGTGCTCTGTCCAGTGTTAATTACAACAATTTGAAGGCTCATGGTCTCCAGAGGACTAAAGCCGTGTGTTTATATCTGCTCCACAAGCGATTAGATGTTCACTGAATCTGAAAGAAAGCATCCATGTTTTATCTGCAGGGGGTGGAAAAAAAAAACTGGACATACTGGATGTTTATGCCTGGATGAGGATGAAGAGGATTAGAATTTTCTTACTGTATGAGATTATGCTGTGCATTTGCTGTGATATATCACTGTACATGATGTTCCAACATGAATAAAGAAATGTGTAACAATGGACCTGGAAGAGAATTCATTATTTTATTCTTATTTAACACCTCGATAACTAACCTGTATTGAATAATTTGTATGAGTATTTCTGCTGATACGTTTAGATGAAGTATAAATTTACAAAATCACTACCTATGGTAAATTACTCAAATAAAACACAACTGTTCATAACAAATAATAATCCTTAAAATCTTTAAAGCAGTATTTATATATAATAGGCCATGATTCACCGTTTAATATGGTTTTCTAATCCATCTTCCTTATGAAAAATTAGATATTAAATCAAATAATAGGCAGAATAAACAATTTCACACACCACATGTGAACTGAATATTTCTTTATATTTCAGTGTTTGAAAATGTATTCAGGTCAGCTGTTTGCAGGAAGCAAAGCATTACCATCCAGTCAACAGAGAAAGGTCAGTTATCTCATGGATCACAGCCTTTCAAATTTCGTCTCATTACTGAGAATGAGGCACATCCAGCACACAATACATCTGCAGACATTACTCTGGCACGGTGTTATCACGGCATCTGACTGGGCGATAGAAAGCTGGATAGCTTTATTGGTGGGGTTTACCTCCTTTCACAGTCAATGCCTAATGCAGATGAACGTATGATATATTTAAAATGGCTGATAATGGCGGGGGAGGCTAAACGGTTGGATGAAAATCCAATTTTGCCACACAATCACCAGAGACAACTCTGAATTTGGTTCATGTAAACTCAATGCGATGTGGTGATAAAACCCAAGTGATTAAATGTCAAGCAGAGATTGCTTCTCAGACACTTTGTGGGGAAATTTAAAGCACAAAAGCCTAAACGCAGGGAAGGTCCCAAACACTGTGGTTACATCAAATTGCTCACGTGTCCACAGTCAGAGAAAAAAATAGACTTCAACAGGAAATGCAGAATGAAGGCAAAACTGTGCAGAGCTGTGATCCTGTAATGAGCCACTGATGGCTGTGCATGGCTGCTTCTAAGAAATTGCTTGGAAAGACATAACCTGTGGGTAATTAAACCTAAAGTGCATAAATTTAATGTGACATTGTTTGCACATATATCCGGCAATTTACTGTTTCCCGAGCACAACAGTGGTGTCGCCTAAAGTACTGCATGTTTGGTTTTTATCTCACAGTCAATCAGTGTGACTGATGTGTCATTGGAGGGGCTTATGTAAAGTCGCATGACATTGTTTTTAGGCACAACCTGTCACTCTGAATATGCAGAGTGGAGGACTATCAGTCCTGTCTGCTGGGGTCATCTTGCAGATATGTTCTTCAAATATGTTGTTAAAGGATACGGTGCTGTTATTGCATTTATTTAATAGAGACAAAAAAAGGTCACATTAGAAGATGAAAAATAATTGTTTGTTTTTGACTGTCTGACTCCCGGCCTGTCTGTTGCACTTAGCCACAGACTCATGTGCTTCTTCATATCTTCTTAAACCTTTAAAAATGGGTCATAAAAATGTAGATTTATTTTTTGGAGAGATTTCTTACAACAACAGGGCACAGAGGTTTGTAGGAAATGCCACTGAAACAGGATTAAATGTGGCTGTTGTTGGGGACTATTTTTAGTGGTGGATTAATACACATTACATACATAGTCTGACTGTGAGTATTTATGGTAGCAGGCGGGCATGTGTTGGACTGATCCAAAATAAAATTTATTGTCCGTGAGATCAAGCATGTCATGTCACCCATGTTTAAGTTTTGGACACCAACTGAAAATTCTGACAGAGATTAATGAACTACTGTATAGGCTTTGGCTACACGGTCTGTATTTCTTGGTGTTTTTGGTCTTTTCGTGTGATTTTTTCACGATAGGACAATGTGAGATATTACCTGCTTTATTCTTTCAAGAGAAGACACATAGAAAAGATAGTATAGACAAACGGAATAGATAGTGGAGAGGCACACAACAGCAAACTGGATTCAGTCTGGAGGAGATTCACATGTGATTTCAGAGGCAGCTTCACATTTGCATCATTTCACACATCACCACCTCCAGGCAAAGCCTACATGTAGCCCTGTATGAACGTTGTTTACCACTACGAAACATTTGCTGTACAAGAGTTACATTGCAGCTGCTATAGAGAGAATATTTGTATATCAAAGGTCCTCTCATGTCATGTATGTAAGAATACTCAAATATGATTTCAATTTTGTTTAACATCGTTTTTTTCCACATACAAACTTTAAAAAAGCTCTGAAAAGTAGGTGAAAGCAAATCTACTCTTTCTTCCTCTTTAGAAAATGATTGGCATTTGAACTGGTGACTTATAAAATCCGGCTTTAAGTTCACATTCGAATTTAAAGTTTTAGGGAAAGTGCTCATCTCTCTCTTGAGTAGAAAAAAATTGAAATCGCTGTAGTGACAAACTTGGTACAGATAAAAGTTTTTGGAGTCAAAGTTTAATATTAAAGGGGACATGGACTTAAGAAAAATAGATTTTTGAGTTCTTCAAGGAATTTTAAACAATGAAGTTAAAGACTACTTAAAGGTCCCATTTCATGTAAAACTGAATTTTCCTGGCCTTAGTGAACATAATGTAACTTGGGGTGCTTGATGAATGGAATGGAAGGCTCAGAAAACATGGTCCACCAATAAAACCACACTAGCCATAAAAGGGAAAAAGCCTCACAACAAGGTATTTTTAATTCCCTAACAATGTGATGTCATAATGTAACATCAGGCCTTGGAGTGCCACCTTGGCAGCGGCTACAGCACGCCAGATCTTTTCCTGTGATGTCTTACAGCTGCACTGCCTCAACTCTGTGATGCAGCTTTCAGGTTCCTGAAAGCAACATGTAAGCCGCCTGCAGACAGAAGCTGCAGCAGTGGGTCGATGTTGGGGACAGCTTCACTTAATAAAAGCTAGAAGACAAGCAGAGCAGTCATAGGACATTAAAATGAAAACCAGTGGACATTTTCTCCATAAAATATGACCCGGTTCTACTAAAATTGCTATTTTTGCGACATATTATCATGCATCATTTAGTTTTTTGAAGCCATGGGTCACAGTCAGAGTTACATGGTATTGCTTTAAGGAGGTAAGAGAGAGCAGTTACATACATTTGATACATTTTTGGAAACAGACTTCATGACCTTGTTACAGAATCTCATAAGACACATTTAAAACATCTAAACTAGCGTGAAATGGGACCTTTAAAATATGAGGGGTGTTGCTCATACTCATGAATCCAGAAGGAATTACTGTATCACGCAAATCTTCAGTTCCTCTCAGCTCTACAGACCTTTCATTGTGCTTCAGCTCACTGGTGAACTCTCGCTGCTCTCTTTCCTTTGTTGAAGCTGTTTACAGGGAAAAAGAGCCCAATATTAGAAAACCTCCCTCAGACAAAACAGCTGACAGACACAGTTAGAGACTAGCTGCTAAACATAGAGGAGCATTTAGCTGCTCACGAGACACATATTTCCCTCAGGGCATGGTGGAGACCAAAAACAGCTAAAAGAGAGAGAATATTGAACTCACAATCACCAGGTCCCCAGAGACATGACTCCTAATGACAGATAATGTTGCTCCATACCTGCCGAGTCTTAAAAATAAACAGCTGTTTGCTAACATGCTGTGTTTATAGCTTGTTTCTGCTCCACCCTATAAATGTAATGTAGCTGAAATGCTCAATGTCAGGTAGATTTTTATTAAGGCCAGACAGACGACTCATCAAGTGCTTCATTTCTCAGAGTAAGGTTTAATAAATTAAACTGATCATGCACAGGTTTTGTACAAAAAACATTACAATAAAAAATTAAATTCCACAAATAATGCTGTTTCATAACACGATAAAAACTGTTAAGGTCAGGCAAAAAGCACCAGTGTGCACACATCAACAGGAAAAAGGCTCATTCAACTAATTCAGGTTACATAGAAACAGTTGAGGAGATAAAAAAATACGGCATCATAAAAATTACCCCAGAAAAATCAGTAGCTTATTTTTACATCCAGCTATACAAAGTTTCACAGAAAAAAAAAAATACTGCGCAGTAGGCAGCTGGGAATGTGGGCTCTAACTACCACAGAACAGACAAAAGCAAAATCACAGCGCTACACGATCTGAACACATGCTGGGTTACCACTACAAAGCAACAAAGACCTTGCACCATGCAAGCCGGCCTCTTAACCGCTGAACATTCCCCCGACAAAAATGGGGAGACATGGAGTAAAAGTTCACCGTCCACTCCCAAAAACAGAGGAGGACAGACATTGGGTCAGTACTCGTTCATACACAGGGTATTTTTTTAAAAAAGGTATCAATCAATGTCATACAAACGACCATTCAAGTCTTTGCACAAAAGAATGATTAGATTGCTGTTCTATAAAAGTCCTGATGTGTGTTTAGAAGAGCACATCCTCATTCTTGATGAGCACCTCCACCACTTGTCTCTGGTAGCGGATGTCGTTGAGTGCCGTTATGGCGTCCAGGTTCGGTGCACGCATGAGTGTGGGTCCGAAGACAATGGCGAGGTTCTCTGCGTTCATCAGGTTGTATTTCTCATTCTGTGTCACCCTGCAGATATGTTTTACAGTTAGAAACATCGACTGATTCTGGAAGAAACAGGGTTTTAATTGAGGAGGAGAGCTGAACATTTGTGTATTTAAAAAAAATAAAGCAAAACCCTCCCCAGCGTTATTAATATATTTGGTGGAGAAAAACTGCAACACAATACACAATAACTCAAAGTGTGAAAAGAATTTGAGATAATTTACTGAAATTTAAACCCTAACATGTCAAATGAAAAAAGAGGTTTTGGTGCTAAAAGTACAATTAATATCAAAAAAGTGATGTTTCCTGTTTACTTTTTCATTTACTTTTAAACCAAAAATTGTCGCTGTCACTTTACATAGCTCTTTTTTTATACCCTTTTTATTTATTTATTTATTTTTTTGCACTTGTACTGCTGTCTTTCAACGGTGCATTATGTAACTTTTTTAGAGACAATTTTGGTTATATAGTCTAGATGAGCGATGTGCTTTTTTTGCCCTTTTGTCCTCTCATAAATGTTAAACATAAACATATGAACTTAGTATCAAAAACTGCTCTTTGCGCTTGCCAACTGCTATTTCTTATATTAAGAACTCTGTCTCATGTTTAGAGACGTGGAAGCAAGTTGCATCTCGGACCTTTGAAATGCAATAGGATATCTATAGTCTTCTCTTCCTGTAAAATATTAAAAATAAATAACCATCCCCCCTTATTTAAAGCCCCTTCTCTTAATGGTTAGCTCTCGCGGAGGTCATGTGGTCAACAGCTTGCTCACCTTTTTAAATGTGCCATGAGGTACTTCAGAGTTTCCCTGTGTGATGGTGGCAGCAGAGCGAGAGCCTCGCGGAAAGCTTCCAGCTTCTTCTCTGGGTCTGTGAGCTCTGAACAGAAACAGAAAGTAGTGCTGCTGTTAGAGTGGTCAGAATAACCTCTCTGACCTCAGAGAACACAAGCAGAAATCCATTTCCTGTGGGGTCATAAAAGCCATTAGTGTCCTAGAGGAAATCTTTGGCTGCTTGAGATGGGTAATGCAAATGTAAATGCAAATTGTAAATGTGTTTGTGACTACGTGGTTGTGTTATTGGCGCAATTAGAATCGAATTTGTATTCAGGACTTAGGGTCAGTGTTGAGTTTTGAAAGTCATTGTCTGATTCTGAGAAGCCAGAGTAGTTTCAGTTGAGGAACATTATTAATTCATGCTATAAAAAGCTTTTAGTAGCAGCCACAGATTTGGGCTTTTGCTTGCAACAGCTACATGAAGCGAAAAGAACATAAAGCAAAATGCATTTCAATACAAAGTCTCTACAAAATATAACCTCATTTATAATATGTGTTTGCAGTATGTATGTAGATTCAGATTTATGGGCTCGGTCTCAATGGAAATCAAACATAAGTTTGTCTTGGAGGTCATTCAATTGGATTCCATCAAAAAATGTATTTCTGTTAGTTTGTCCACCCTCTTCAGTTTAGTATGTTACAGCTGATTATGTCATGTGCACATTAACCACAATGAACACATGACACAAATTATACACCATAATCCAAACGAAACAGGTGTGTTTCTGACTCATTTGTCAACTTGCGACTTACTTGCAGCCTCAATGAACCTTGGGTAGGCATCGTATGAGATGACGGGAACGGGCAAATCCCTCAGGTACAGTTTAAGTGCACCCGTAATGATGTTGATGTCTTCATAGGCTTTCCCTGAGATGTCTGTCTTCTCACCATCTGTGATGATGTGTGATGGAAAAGGGGAGACAAGAAGAAGATTAAGACAGTTCCTGACACTTAAACTGGCAAACAGCACTTTCGCATCACCGTGTGAACTGAAGAATAAGAACAAAATATCATCCCTCGCTCTGATTTTTTATCATCCGCCTGGTCTGTTTCATTCTGACTTTCCTTCAGTTATGCATGCTTTCCAGAGAGGCCATGGCCTACTTGTGCAGGCAGACTGAACATCACAGTGCTGTGAGCTGGAATGACACTCTGTCATGGATGATCTCCCACATGCCGATCTAGCTAAGAGTTTAGCCCACTGCTGCAGGGTTTTCTTATAGTTAAAATTCACACTGCACTGGGCCAAGACAGACTCATTCTCACTAAGTCTACTGCTGAATCCCAACGCCGCGGAAGAGTTTTATGTTTAAAGCAGTGAGAGTACATCCATGGTTTGTAACCCCTGAGGTTTCCCCTGTCTGTCCAAACTGTGAAAACCTGAGAGGGACCCGTCAGGATAAAATCAATAATCCCTTCAAAATGTGTCACCCTCTCATTAACCTGAAATGTGCTGTGCATCTTATACAAACATACGAAAACAGGCAATGTCAATCAGTCAGAGTGAATTAGAAGAACACAACAGTAACACTAACAGTACCTTTGTCAAATGCCATCTTGACTTCTTCAACTGAATCACTGAATCCTGATATTCTGTAGAGGCCCTCTGACTTCAGTCCTTGAAGAGAAAACATGACATAAACAACCTTTCAGACATCGTCAACGCTGTCATGGGTAATGTAGAAAAATTTCTCCTGCATGTATCGCTGATGGTAATTTAGGAAATGCCATTTAAACACTCCTAAATATGCATAAGAAATTAAGGATAAAATGTCCACAATGTGACACAAAGGAACAACATGGGCAGATGCAAATAGTTTTCTGCATCACTGGGCAAAATAATAAAGACATAAATCAAACTTAGCTGAAGACGTGTATTAGAGGGCAGACAAAGAGGGAGCAATGAGTTTCCTACATAGTTGAATGATTTAACCGAATTGCAATCAAATAAGGCAGCAGGAAACAGAGTAATGTATTCCTCATTACATGTTCACAATTACCAGCACACTCATCACTCCATCTCTGTCGTCCCCCCGCCCAAAATACATTAACTCAGTTAGTAATGCAATCAGACTTTTAACACCTCAAACTGAGGAGTATTTGCTGTGTATCGCTTACTATAAAATTAGAGGAAATCTGTTTCACAAAAAGCGCCATAAATGGAGAAAAGGATTCATAAACTTTTTTTCAAATGGCTTTTTAAAGAGGTTGAAAGACACAAAATTCCTTCTGCATAATATCAAGTAAAAATATTTTAAAAGGATTTTTTTTTTCAAGTGATTGAATTTTAAATTGCTGCAATTAAATACATTTTACCATCATTCAGAATAACTTGAGTGTTTCCTGATGTCACAGGACATGAGCCCGATGGGATGTTTGAGAATAATTACAAAATGTCCTTATGGAAGTAAAGAAAGGCCAAAATAAATGTATCCACTTATGTACACATTTAATCGCTGCTGAATACTAACAAGTTATATATTTGAAACGCTGATGCTGGAAACTGTATGAATGTAGGGTGTATTCCTCTTATTGGCATTTCCTGAAGGTATTTTATGCATTTTTCAAGATTTTATATAACTCATTATATTTAAGGTTTCACAGATATTACT
>JAQLOL010000005.1:12806073-12818558 GCA_029783665.1 Naso thynnoides | reverse complement strand
AGCTTTTTTTGTGTACATTTAAACAACAATCTACAGAGAGAGTGAAAGCAAGAGACAGAGAGAGAGAGAGAGAGAGAGAGAGAGAGAGAGAGAGAGAGACAAACAGCAGGTTTAATCAATTAAGAAAGTCATGATGGAAGGTTGGTAGAATGCACATTTTTATTTGCACTGTACAGTTTGTTAACCAGTGTACAGAGATATACTTATTTGTTATATTTCATTAATTCTATCCCTGAACTGAGGATTATTATGTAAATTCACATTAAACATCAGTGTAATTTAGATTTGGTTGACCGGTTTCATGTGTGTGCTTTGGCTTAGAGAAGAGTGTTAATTCCCTCAATCAATATTTGACCCCTAAATGTCCCAAGACCACTGGAGAGCTTCTCCCTCTCCACCATACACACAACATTGGAGTCACCTTGAGCACTGGATAGAGCCAAAGTCACCTCCAGAGCACCATTTATTTAATTAAAATCAGTGATTAACCACAAGACAGGACATAAATCTATAAAATGTCTGAGTTTATCTTTTGACATTTGTATAAAAACATGTCTTTGTCAGATGAAATGTATTTGATGATTATTAAATATGGGGAAATTCTCTTTGTGATCTTTTTTCTCCCTCATATGTGTTCAGATGTGGCCTCACAGAGTGTTCAAATAGCCCATTAGTCGCAATGTCAGTGTAAGTATCCCACATTGCGTTTGGTCTTCAGTCACAGCGGATGGTGCCTGAGGTGCAGCTTTTTCAGGGTAAGAATCACCTTGTCGGGAACAGAGAAGCCCGTGGAGGGATGCAGGGAGACTGCAGCTCTGCTTTGTAACAGAGACGCATAGAGGGAATTAGAGGAACAGTGAAAATGCTGTGGCCTGGAGGAGGGATAGTCAGCGCTGCTGTGTGCTCTATTCTTTTCCAAATCCAAGCTCACACACAATGGCTGTGGAAGCAGCCTATGAGGCGCTGCGGGCTACACTAGACCTACTTTCCCAGACTAAAATGGGGCAGCTCTTCAAGCGTTTAGATCTTTTGAGCCGTCTCCAAGTTATGAAAGGTTTTTTTGGGAGGGATAAGCTGTGTGCTTTTTGATTACAAAAACATAAAAGATGGCATTTTGGTCCCTCAGAAGAATCTTTACTTTTTAATTTTAAATAACAAAAAAACCTCTGAGAGCAGAGAGCCTGTGCTTCTGGAGGATCTCAGACAATATTTAGATTTAGATTAATATGGGTCCCTGGAGAAATTCACGCAGTCTGCATTTATATGCATTGATGCAGAAATGTAATTACCTTAAGAGATGATTCTCTTAAGGATGTGAGACAGGCAGTGTAATAGAGGAGGGCCTGTCATCAGACACAAGTCTGCAGAGCTCCTGTTGTCCATGTGAGCACACTGTCGGCCTGGGGTCCCAGGTGGGGCGGGTGAGGGTGAAATAGGAGCCCGAGGGACTCCAGGAGCCAGGAGACGGGGGTTGCTGCTTTACTGCACCGTCAGCTCTGTCTCTGTTGCTATGGAGAGGAAGCTGCAGTTCAGTTTTAGCTAAAGGGCTCTGAGAGGAGCTTTATGGTGGCTGGTTGCTAATTTCTAATCAGCACATTATCACCGTGTCTTCCAGCCGAGTTCCAGTTAAAACCAGTCCCTGTCTGACTGGAACTGAAAACAAAAAAAGCATCACTTGTGTTTCTGAGATAGTTTGGTTCTTCCACCAAGTGTTTAAGTTAAATAGGGGTTGAGCTGCTTGACCCAGCTCTTTGGTTGAAGCCACTGAATTTTAATGTGTGTGGAAACAGAGCCCCATCCCTACGCTCCGAGCTCTGCTCCTCATTAAAGAGACATGCCAGCTTTGTTTTCCTTCATAGGCATGATGGGATGAGGCTGGGGGGCGTACTCTGATGAGGAAATGTGGCACAACAAGCACAAGCAGAGGCTGGCTTCCTGGCACTCAGCCAAACACAGTTCACACATCCAAAAAAGAAAAAAAGGGGGGTGGGAGAACTTTTTTTTTTTTTTTTTGGTATGCAAATTCGAGCATCATGTGAGACTTTGCTGCCCTACATTCTCGTAGCTGTGGTCGAGTCTGAAGGAATGGTGATGTAGACTGGCTCCAAACATGTGCGCCTTCCCTCGAATTGTTGTCAGCTTTCAAAACCATAACATTAAAAATTAACGTCCGAGCTCTGACAGATTTGTGTGACACACTTTGTTTCATCAATAAAACATCAAAGACACACATCAGACTTTATTATAGCACTGCTCTGGGATGTGAAGTGAATCCCAACAACAGCTGCAGTGGAATAAAATCGCAGCAGAGATATTTGACAAGCAAAGTGGCGATTATAACAAAAACCACTGACCTCACAATGACAGGTCGGAGTGTGTGTCTGAGTGTGTGTGTGGTGGGTGGTGAAGAAAAATACAAATAATTAAGCTTTAAGTATAAGTTTTCAGCTGCTGCAGTGAGCTTGCTGTTGCATGTTTACTAGGTTATATGCAGCAAATATTTCTCCATTAAAACCATTGGAGTGAAAACACAGAGAGCCTTTGTTAATGTAATAACGTCAACAAGATTTGAAGAACGAACAATGCTTCTGACTTTATTACCAAAAGAATAAAGAAAAATATAGATTTTCACAATAATCTGTCATCACTGACTGTTCTGAAAGTCATTCCAATGCTTGATTAAACTGATAACCCCATTTACGATCCTGAACCAGTGAGGAAAAAGTAGGCCAAAAAATAAGGTCGTAACATAGTGTAAAGTGTCTGTTACATCATAGCTATAGACCCTCATTTCTCTCTGTTATACAACCCCTAATCCATAAATCACTGGTGGGATTTCAGATTAAAACTCAATAATCCAGCGCCAGATGCACTGAAAACCAAGTAACCCATATACAGTAATGCTCACTTCATATACCATGAATGCAACGAGAAGATGCTGTGAAGCTGATAAAGCAGTTTATGTAAGACTTGTGTCGATGTAATGTGAGAACAGGATGTACCTGCACATTTGACCCCTTGAGCCATCAGTCCCCACATGAAGCTGGCACAATGTTCACACCAGTGAGGCCCCCGAAAGGTATGGACCTGCAACAGAGAGGAAGACAGAGACACATATTAGTGATGAAGTGCAAAGACGAGGCAGGGGAGAGAAAGCAGCAGGGAGTTTTATCCATTTACTCCATGACTTCTTCTTTAACCAGGCAGAATATCTGTAGGTGCTGCCACCTTGAATGAGGCAGAGGAGGAGGATTTTCTGTGGGTGGAGGCGGATTGTTGTTCAAACAGACCCTCAAACTGATGATACTGAGGTGGGTGCAGCAGTGACACGAACACGGGAGGCTTTGCCATCATGGCACAGCAGGATTTGACAAGGTGCAAGTTGTCAGGGAAATTTGCTATGGAAACAGCAAAAGGCCACCTTCCTCATGCAGGAGAAGGAAGCCCCCACGCTCTACCAGGTAACAACAGCCCAGCCAATCAGGGAGGCCTCTGAGAGCAAGAGCTAGCCACAACTCTCCAGGGTTTCCACCCATTATGTCAGTGGCAAAAACAGCAGGCACACCGTTTTTGTAAAGAGTTGCTGGTTTCCAGTCAGCAAGTGATCACTGAGGAAAAAAATAAGAACTTGCAGCCATCGAAGAAGGTTTTCGACAGCCATTATTATTGTTTATGCCAAGCACATGAAGTGATGTCATTCCTTCAACATGTACCGATTAATTTATCCTGTTATCAGCTTTTATGATCATATAATTATTATTTGTTTTGTCATGCAGTCTCATGCCTGTTAATTGCCAAGGAAAGCATCTAAATGTAGCTGATGGATGTATTACTTGAAGCACTTTGTTGAAGAGGCTCTGGTGTAAAAAAAAAAAAATCCATGGATCAAACTGTAGGTTAGCTTCATTAATATGGTGATTAACTATCATGTGGAAAGTTTTCAAGTGAAAGACTTAATCTGGTAGCCAGATGATCTTAAATTATATGTAATCTTTTAGTTGAGGGAGCCTTTGACACAGAAACTTTACACAAAAATATTGAAACTCAGCATTCAGCAAAACAAGAGAACAAAGCAGCAGAGAGAGATTGGAAAGCATCAGCAGTTTTAAAGCCTTGAAGGTTATTTTTCACCTGCTGCTCTCCATCCCATTAACCAGCCAAACTAGAAGAGCGAGCCTGAGTCAAATAAGGTGACACTCCTCCACAGTTTTCCCTCTCCATCGCCCTAATCTCTCCATCTGGTGCTCCAACTAACATCAGTGCTGCACAGACCACCCAACAGATTTTCTTTTGATAAAGGCTCACTGGACAGACCAAAAACAGCTCTGTTTTTCTATTCCCTCTTTCCCCCTCTGTAACAACCCCTCCTCCAACATCTCACAGGAAGCATGAGAAGCAGCCCTCCGGCCACACATGATGATATTAAAGCACTGTTTTGATGGTGAAACAGCTGATGAGAGTTCTTAAAGTTGATTTGAGTCTCACCTTGAAGTTGTGGGCTTTCTCAGATTTGGATGTGCGGTCGCTCTCCTTCAGCGTGGCTCTGCGGACCAGCGAGGTGAGCTGTGAATAGGCGAATAGTTTAAGTGGCTGCCAGAAAGTGGCTGGAGGTTTCTGTGGCCCCATCCTCATCCCCAGAGCTGCCGCCAGAATGTCCTCCTGATTGGCCTCCCGCTTGGCCTTTTGCACAAGGGACTTCTCTTCCTTGCGAACATCGTAGGATTCTCTAGATGGCATTCTGGAGCAGCAGTCTCCGAATCAGATGAAGGAACAAACCTTGTGAGAAGAAGCCCCAAAAATGAAGAAAAAACTTTGATGCTCAAAAGAGTTTGTATCAAATTATGTTATCTGCATCGTCCCAATTAAATAAAGACATTGTAAAAACAAATTAAAATTTTAAATTAAATAAAAAAGAGTCTTAAAAAACATTGAAAATAGTCCAAAAGGGGGGAAAAAGTGGTCCTATTAAATCCTCTCAGAGCAGTGACAGTAGATCAAGTGGAGGCTCTGTGATTGGAGTGCCAGGTTTTATACAAAAGAGGTGCAGCCCTGGGTGCTCATGTGGTTCTCAGGGAACGTGTATGCAGATGAGCTGAGTGGCTGCGCTAATCCTCTCCTCCCTGTGCAGAGCTGATATTCTCCCTGGAACAGAGACAGCACACTGTTGTGTGTGGATGCTGTCAGGGCGGACAGAGCGAGGGGGAGGAGTGCAGGGGCGGACCCTGTAGTAGTCTGAGCAGATTAAACGGATCCCACCGGCCAATCACAGCACGAACACGCTGGTTTTATAGTAGCCACCACCCCGCCCCCCACACAAGCATCTCCATCAGATATCCAAGCAGGGGAGCCTTGGTAGGATGAAAATGAGAGTGGGATGATAATGAGCAATGAATGAGTCATGCGTCAAGAGTGGGCTGCTGCCTGCACAACTTGCGACAGCAGTGGGCCGTTAGAGGGAAGCTATTTTCAAAATCATGTTGCCACAGAAACGGGTCATGACTGGGACTGTGAAAAGAAAAAAACCAAAGGCACAAAGCATGAGATCATTTATATCAATGCACACTCTAAAGCAAAGTGATGCTTCATACAAAAAAACAGAAGTACTATATTCAATATTTAGCATTTGGACAAAAAAAACAAAAAACCCCACCAAAACGTGAACATGAATTGAGGAGAATTAAGCAGAAATTTGAAGCAAGCACTGAAGAAATCATTCAGTTTCTGTTATTATTGTTCAAAACAACCCAAACATCTGCCCACAGGGTGATGAAAGAGCTTTGAAATTCCCAATTTAACATATTTACGCAGCAGAAACAGATAAGAATCACACGGCATAGCTCTGCTTGAGAAGACTTGCTAAATTTTTGCATTTTTAATGTCTTTTAATGCTGTATTTCATATGCCTATTGAAGAGATAGATGCCATAGAAACACACAACAAATAAACAATTTAAACAGCAACATGAATCAATCCTGAACTAGATTTCGAGTTGTGTAAAATATGATCCAGTGTAATAATTTGCAACATAGATCACATCTTTTTACGTTATGATAAAATATACAATAAAGAATTTAAACACATGTCTGGAAGCTGTGAGCCTTTTCTTCCTGTGCACTCTTTGTCTGAATGTTCACTTGCTCGAGGTTCATGCTGATGCAAGCGTCGTGTTGTGTGTATGCAAATGAAGTATCAAATATAGCATCATTACAGCGACGTGGTGGGAGAGAGAAAGGATCTTCACCTTGCTTCTGTAATCCACACTGCAAGTCCAATGTGATTATGCTCCCACATATCAGAGTCTCAGACTCTGGAGAGGAGGTGACTGCACAGAGTGTCCTTCGGAAATCAATGAGCACTGTTATGGCCCTCACTGCCCCCTGCTTAGCAGAGAGGTATCAAAATGAGAGCATGAACAGCAGAAGGGAGCAGGAAAAGGGGCTTTGAAGATCAGTGTACTTATGTAGAATGGCATCCCAAACTGTAGTGTCTAGCAGGCTTCGGATCACAACATGAAAGACGTGAAACAGGGGGCTTCCAGTACGGCTCTCCCCTCTCATGCTCAGGAAAGTCTCTGCTCAGGAGGACACCTGAGAGTGGTATAGATAAAAGACAGTAAGAGCCTTTCATATGCACCGGTTCATCCTCTCAAACCCGGAGCACTTTAGAGGGTTTTGCAGCGTAATTGCGTTGCCTGCTGTTAAGAGCGTCTGACTCCCAGGATGTGGTTTACTTTGAACGCAGCTCTAATTGACACTGATTGATTTGCTCGTTTCCCAAACATGTCCAGAGATGGGACTCTTGAGGATGGATGATGTAAGTGACGTTTTTCAAAACAGCTGGGTATGTCGAGGCTTCAGGACTCTTGGATTATTGCGGACACGCAGTATGAAGCCACCTAATGGTTTTATTCTGTTTTTTTTTTTTTTAACTTTTGAATTCTAACCATTCACCACAATTGTTTGGGAGACTACTAGGGGTGTTTCGATGTATCGATGCACCGATTCCTACAATCCAACAACACTGATAAGTAAACAGTCAATTGTCCTTCTGGTGTGACTTTTATATTCAAAGCAAAAATCAATTGTATTGATACTAAAAATTAGTGCCTCGTATTTAGCATGTTAAAAGTTGTTATGTGGATGTATGTTTTGCAGTTATAATGGTAAATAGTTGTAAATGTTACTCCAGTTCAATCTCCCACATTCTGGGCATGCATATTGCGTCAGCAGTGTTGCTTCAAATAATGGCGAAAGCATCAGGAGAATGGAGAACAAGAGATTTCCAGTCGGTGTTTGTGGTACACACAGATTGAAAAAAGGCCTCACACTGAAAGTTTGTGTAGTTTAGTGTTTTCTTTTCCTATATTTTTTGGCAAACCCCCCTCAAAACATTACTTTATCAATTTCTAGTTATTAAATCGTCTCACATTGTATCTCTCTAAATGAGCGCATAAAGTTTTTGTATTGTATCGTTGCCCATGTATATTAATATAAATGGTAGTGTTGTTAAAACGTATCGTTACAACCCTGGAGATACTGCAACACCTTTTGCCCATGAAACCTCAGCAGTATTTTTTGGACAAAAGAAACCTCAACCGACCTTCCATCAGCATGAGGGCAAACAGATAACAACTGAATTTTCATTTTGGGGTGAATTATCCCTTTAAGACAAATACAAAAGTTTCTCATTCTTTGCTTCAACTTTATTTCTTCGCCCTCTCCAGCTCTCCTGTAAGCCATTAAGCTCTAGAAGTTATGTGGGTGATTTCTGCAGGGCAGGAAGGTTGTTGCATAAGGAAATGTTCCACTAATGCACTGCTGACCCAGCAGGAGCATAAAGACCCATTAAGAGGACAGCGATATTTTCTCTCATGATCTGATTGTGAACTCTCATGGCAATGATGTCTATCTCACTCTCTCACATAACAAAATTTGCTTGTGATAAATAAAGAAACAGTTGCCAGAAATCAAATCAGTGCTTACAAGAATTCACAGCCAAAGCAATGCTAAAAAATAAATGATGCACTTTAATAAGGCTTCAAATGTTTAAAGGCAATGTCTTCTGAACCTTATTCTTTAATATAGCCGCAAATCATGAAGTCACATATTCTTATATAACCAGAACCTACATGATGACAAATGATGAAGTGTGAGCCAGGATGTTTTGATAAGAGTACAAGAATAAAGCAGATTGATGTCAGAAGTGGGTGCCTGCACACCGACAGCTTTCAGTAAAAAAATGCCATAAAACTTGTGAATTAGAATTAAGCAAATAACACCTAAAATAATAAAAAATCATTACACAATTTAGATTTTTCAGCTCTTTGGACTGAGCCAGGACCAAGAGAAAAAAGTGAAAGGCTGCATGATTTCAGCCACCAGCACCAGAAAATACCACATATGCATAAGATGCAGCTCAAATCGCTGCTTTTTCTGCTGGGCTTGCAATAAAACCTGGAACAAATTACACCATATTTTACCGGAAAAATAAATTACCTGGATGTGGTTGGAACAGTCTGTGCTTTGACAGTGATGTATGTTGGGCCACTATCACGGTTTGCTAGTCTCACAGCAAGGTCAGACATACTCTTTACAATGCATAGGCACAATATAGTGTGAGGTTATAGTTGCAGCTGCATTTTAAACTGGGGATTTATCCTAGTCGGTGACAAAAAAATATATATCTAAATACATTTCTATGGTTAAATCATACCATCAGTCTGTTTCTGAGAAATCCATTTAAGTAGAGGAATGGAGAGGAATGGTTATCCACTGATGCAGTCCTAATAGATGCATGTATTGTATAACAGTAGCAGTAGCATAGAAAATGTCTGAAGCATTGCAAAACAAAAGAGTGACTCAGTGCTTCATTGACGTGGAAGGAGATCAGTGATCGAATCACTCACAATGACTGACACAACTTTGAAGGATCATGACAATGTTAGTTAAGAAGAACACCTGTGTCAAATTCTTCTTCACGCTAATATTAGAGCTAGGATGGCAGCGCTTGTAAGGAACTATTTTTTCTGGGGTATTAACTTTCATCTCAACAGTCCCCCCCCCAACTTTGCCTGTCTTACAACCATTTCTTCCTCAGTATACTGTGGCTTTTACTGATGTGGCTTCATAAAATGAAGCATTTCCATCTTCATCCACATCACCATCACATTCATAGTTAGACATGTAGTCGAGTTGTTGTCAAGCCCAGCAGTTTCTCAGTAATATCTCTCTTTCTCATTACAGCTTCCTACTAGAGTAAACCCGAGACATTTTGGCCAGTGGGATACAGCAATGTTCCTTGAGTGCTACTGAACTTGGGAGGACCCAGAATGAAAAACAAGTGGACCCAGACACTGAACTTCTGGCATGGAAAGCAGCTGTGAATTTATAAATAAACACACCATTTTAAGTGGCTTGTATGCGACTAATACAGAGATTTTTGACAAAACCAACAAAGACATTCTCTTTAGAAGGATGAATTACCTATACCTAGAAACTTTCACGTTCTTAAATTTTTCCATACCCTGTTTCAACATGAATAGCAGTGAATAGGATTTAAAAATGCAGTCTGAGATCATATACACATGGTTTAATTTTAACATTTGTGGAAAATAGGAGCAGTCACTACTGATGCCGAGAAGTCAAAAAAAGACCAGTATGGTTCTATAAAAACCTTTAATTTTCTGTTTGACTGAGATATTCTGAAAGAAAGAAAGAAAGAAAACAAAATTACATTCTTTCCCTACTGAATCACTTTATGTACTTGAATTTTGAATTAGTTGAGGCCCCACAACCGTAACTAACTTCACATCTTCAGGCAGTCAAATACAAATGCTGCCATTAATCCTGACTTAAGAAACAATCTGGTAACCGCGAAGCCATCTGCTTTAAAATCACCTCCCTTTAATAACAACAATTGTATAACATGGAATGACGAATGGTTGTGAGAAATAATTAAAAAGTCTGGAGTGGCGCTTTATCTCTGTGTGGCTCTGCAGAGAGCCGTTCCCCCCCAGCAGCAGTCTGAGTACCAGTGCTCAGAGCTTGATGAATGAGTCATTGTGCATGGGCTATTTTGGCAACAGGGCGATGATAACAGGAGGGGGCTATTTAGTTAATGCATGAAATACTCAGTCAGTGTTTGGGTGTTTTAACAGAGCAGCAAAGGAGTGTTGTAGAGGTCCGTAGAGAGTTGAGTTTATTTGCTTTTTTCTTTCATAAGGGAGGTACAACGTTTTGAGAAATTCTATTTATGAGTGAGTGAATTGAACTTAGTCTCATGTTTGTGTGTTGTGCTAATACATACCGATGTCAGTAAAAGAAACAGAGAAAACAGAAAATATTTACATGTTATTCGCTGCTTCATGTCCTATTCTAAAAATAAAAAATCAAGATATCTGCAAACAAGCGTGTTAAATGGACTAATGCTTCAAAAATGCTTGAAAAGCTCCCTGTGTGAGCATCCAGCATGGAATATCTGAAAGTAGAACATCACAGACTGGTTTTATAATCTTTGATGGACAGAGTAGTTATATCACGTATGTATGTTTTTTCACTCTTATGTAACTGTACCTCACTCCTCCGCGTCCCTAGAGAGAATAAGACTAGAAGTCCCTTCCGCTTCCTGAGGGACAGCGAGGTTTCACGATCAGCTCTTACACAATCAAAGCTGGTCTCAAAAACAGAGTCAGAGGTCCTCAATGCACAAGAGAACATTTACATTTTCCAAGAATTTCCACATTAGCTGCTAAATACGTAGCAGGGGTTTAGTGCATTGACATTTAGTTTACTTTTTGCTTTGTTAAAGTTTCATTTCAGAACATACAAACATATTTCATTTAGATTAAATAGAGAGGTTTACTGTTAGAAAATGAATTCGATTTAGTTAAAAAGCTAGCTCAATCAACATGCAAACATATAATTTCAACATATGTCAAGAATGAAGCTCCTGATGATGAATCAATGTGAGTAACTATTCCCCTGGGTTTAAACAGAGCTGCACTTGTAAGAAAATCCTTCTGGAAACAATGAACTGTTTTTAGTGTCAACACAACTAAAATAACAGTCCACAACTTTTAATCTATTTTCTCTACAATTAGAGAGTCAAATTGCATCTTTCCAGTAAACTACCAAGAAATCCTCAGCACAGGAAGCAACCAACTAACGAAACAAAGCATCAGCCTTGTTTTCATATTTCAGACTTAGACTCGATTAAGGGTATTGATACAGTGAAAACTGAAATCTGACATCATATTGTTGTAGGCCAACTTTGCAGCAACAGTCTAGAAAAGAATCATTCTTGTACTACATGCCAGTGCCTTCATATATAAAGTGGGGTTCATAAAGAAAAAGTATGGATGAACTTGACTGGCTAGCAGGGAATCCAGACATCTATGTAGAGAATCAGAATAATTACTTTGAGGAAAGATCTCATCACTTAACATCACGTCTCAACCTCACCACTGTAACACCATCTTAAAGCTAAGGTAAGCAGTTTATTTATTTTTGGTGTCACCAGGCAAAGAATGCCATCATAACATTTCAGCATATTGTAATTCAGGCGGTCTGAAAGAACACAAGACTTCTGCACCCCTTCTTGTTTCTGTATTCATGCTTTAGAAAATAAAAACCATGACGGAAACTTCTTGGCTAATCACTGGTCATTTTAGAGAGCATGTGATCTCATTAGCTGCTCTACACTGTGCTTTTAGCGACAGGTGAGGTCACCATGAGCCGATTGGCTGTTGAAATAAGTGACCTGTCTTACATTTAGAATGGGCCCCTGGCAACTTGACAGGCTGAGCTGTAGGCAAAACTGTCAGCCGGCTTGAGTCAAGATGAGACATTTCAGTTATTCCACTGCAATTGTTTTGTCTTGTCTTGAATTATCAGTGTAAAGCCTGATTTATGCTTCTGTCTTAAACCAAAAGTGTGCCTACAGCATTGCCTGACATTCACTTCTGCAGAAATGTAACTACACATTGCAGCAACGCACACGGCAACAGCTGTGGTTCGCTTGGTCCACAGTTGCCAAAAATCTTCAGTTTCCCACTGGGTGGCTGAAGGGAAGAGAAGGAACTCAGGGCTACAGTGTTTTCCATAAAGCATTACAGACCTCCAAATTTACAGAGGACACTGTGTTTGACGCCAGCTTGTTGCTAGCTGTCAGCTTCCACCTTAACCTAAAGTTTGGAGGGTGATTGTTTGTGATTATTGACTATTGGCATAAGACAAAGATGTACCAGCAAGTGAGATTTAATGCTCACAATGACGTATTCAGGCTATAGCGTCAGTTACGTTCAACTATAAATTAGCCTTAAACTGGCCTTAAGAAAAGGGAGTAACTACATTTGAAATAAAACATGATTATACTATATTAATTAATGCCTATTGGTGTGTGAATTAGATGCAAAACTGTCAAGCACTTTGTCCATTAAAGTGCTATAGAAATGCAGCCCATTTACTTTTTACAAAGCCTACTACGTA
>JAQLOL010000005.1:12781037-12805973 GCA_029783665.1 Naso thynnoides | reverse complement strand
TATATATATATATATATATATATATATATATATATATATATACACACACACACACACACACACACACACACACATATATATATAATTAAAAATTTTATATTTTTCTCCAAGTTTTAAATGTCTGGTCCCCCTGTTTCCACAACAGGGGGACGAAACATTCAGAACAACCTGTGTGAAAAACATGCTTATAGAATCAACAGCATGCATGAGAGCCAGGTATGTGCCCAGTAAAATAAAATAAAGACATATGTTTTAGTTAAAAATGACCCGCTGCTGAAGTTGTTTTCCAGTCTTTGTGGACAGCTGGCCCTGAGTCCCGTTCTGGCAGCAGGGCTTGACTTTGTGATCAGTAATCTGCTCTGTGTCTGCTCTGGCTGAAGGGGACACACACCTGTGGAGCGCAGACCATATTGTATCTGATTATGTCTTACTTGCTGGGAGAGAAATAGCATCTGTTTGAAGTGCAGGTTCCCATGTGAACAATGTTTCTGAGCTAGTGGACTTCTTTTATACACTGATGAGTGCCTTACCAGCTGAAAGTAGCTGACTGGTCCCATGAGGAAGGGATGTTAATAGATATTTTAGAAGTGCTGATGTATGAATAATTTGATTTGCTTCGTTCTACGCTACACTGAAACCATATTGCATTCTGAGGAACAGAGCGAAAAAAATGCATCTCACGTTTGTGAATAACTCGAGGAAAGGAAAAGCATAATCACTGAGTGAGCAAAATTAGATATAATAATGTAACAGTGTGAGAGTCCTACTCTGTCAGTAGCTCTCATAAACTGAGGAGAGGTTTCCTGCAACTCAAATCATCCCTGGAAATATTCTGGGCTCTGCTCATGAAAATGCCTGACAGTGTCAGAAACAGCAGCGACAACATTTCTGTAGTGACTGACAGAGAGAGAGTTAAGCGTGCAGGAAGATGGTTTAAAATAACTCCCCATTCTTGCCTCACAAATCCCCCCAAAATCTTAAGAGTGTGAGAAACTCCACCCAGCTGCCCTAATGAGAGTTAAAATTTGACAGTTATGCTCTAAATAGAGAACTGTAACTTTGGTCAGCTTGAATTCAACACAGTGAGTGTCAGTGGTAAAGAGGTAATTTTCTTAAAACCTTTCAAACCACCTCCGCAGTATTCTCAATTTTTTTCTATGCCTAATATGTTTAATATAGTGAGTGTTTGGCCTGAATATAAATATAGAGCCTCTGTGTACCTACTCCTTATCCCTCTCAAAATCTAGAATGGCATCACTGTGTAAACAGAACTGTAACTATTAAACTACTGTTAGGCTGGGGTTTAAGTTGTGCCAAAAAGCTGGCTGAGATCAAAATTTAGGACTGTTTTCAGCTTTGTTCTATTCTTGAATTAAAGCTACAGGAAGTAACTTTGGGGTAAATATCGATACCTTTTTTTTTATGCTCTATTTGGAAAAAAAATCATAATACCCATAGACAGCTATTAGTAATTGAGACTACCGTGAGATCTCTGTTTTCCCATGCCTCTGTATTCAGGACTGGTAAGAAATCCTAATACTGTTCTATTTGCTGAATCAGTGGGTGGGTCTCCATAAGCTTGCTTTTTTGCACATTTTTGATTTGCACAGGAAAATTTAAAAAAAATTTCATCTCAGTTCAAACGGGACTTAAAAGAGAGAATGACAGCAAGCAAAATAAAACACAAGCCAGCACAAACGGCAGCAACAAAGTTCCTTCCTTGCGCGTCTTATGGCACAGCCAGCATTAGCTTGCTAGCTCGTTAGCAGAAGTTTCCTACTGCATCTTTATATAAGAACATATGCAACAAGAATATGAATTGAGCGTCTTAAAAATGTCAGGGCACAGCATTTCCCTGGAGTAACCACAAATTACTGCTCAGTCTACTCTTTGCTATATCTCTTTTTCACTGCAGTAGTTGCTATTAGCTTGTGAGCTCAGTTAGTCTTGCAGCTAGTGGCCCAATTGAGTCTAACTAGAGAAGGTAGCTTAAAGCCCTCGGATGACTACAGCCAGCATCTCTCTGTGAACACAGCATATAAAACAAACTGAGGTCATTTTGACAACAGGGATTATAGCACTGGTGAGATTTACAGCGGCTCCAACAAGGACTGACTCTGGGGACGACAAAGATACTGCAAACGAGGACAGGAGGGGCATTAAGAGAGAGAGGTTGGTCACCATCACCATCAAGGGTTAATTTTGACAATAGTGACAACAGCAGGGGGAGAAGAAAAACAACCCAAAAAACCCCCCCAAAAAAAGATGGTTTTGGTGAATTTTCCCTCTGTTCTGTGAAAGATAAGTTAAGGCATTAAACTCAGGACTGTTTAGCAAACTAACCTCACTAGATATCTTTGCAACAAAATATGCAGACACCTTTGAAGTAACATTGGAACTGTAATGTCTTCACAATCTGTTCATAGTATTTGTTCAAACTTTAATACAAAAATTTTGTCCCTATCTTCTTCTTTAAACTAAATCCACACGATAACATGCACTGGCATGCTACCATGCTGATGTTTTGCGAGTTTATTATCTAGGGTTTGTATGTAAGCATGCTAACATTAGGTAAAGAGAAAAAATTACAAAGTGCTGTTGAAGCTGATGGGAATGTTGTACAGATATTCAGTCAAAAACTGAAGTATTTGACAAAATTGAAGCTTTGACCTGATGATGGCGCAGGATAAAAACCAGATTTTATCACTTCTGAGGAGAGCAAAATTTCAATGTATCCAATAATTGAGATATTTCACTCTGCAGTAAAATTGTTGCTTAGGGCAGCAGAGAAAAAGCTGGAAGATCCTGAAGTCATGAGATTAAATCATCCACGTCTGTCAAAACGTGATAGCTTCACTGAGCTAAGAGCCTTTTCATATTTCATCTTGAAATGCAGACAGTTGTGTTATGTTACACCAGATCAAGTTCACAGCAGTCACCTTCTTCCCTATAATCAACTGTTAAATGAAGCCTGTATGTGTGAGGCTTATTATAATTTTTCGCCTGTTTTCACAAGTCACATAAGTGCAGACTGGAAAAGTTGTGAAAATTAATTAAAGGATTTTTATAGCAACATCCTCTTACACCAGCATGCTTCTTTTCAGATCTTTATTCAAAGAAAAACGACTTGTAAAGAAAGGAAAAGCAGATTTTTTCTTGGTCTCAATTTTAATTCCACAAAGACTAGGTCAAAAATAATGTTTAATGATTAAAGTTTAATACAAGCTGGATTTCATTTTGTCGTTTGGGTCATTGTTTAATTAGCAGTTAGAAAATTAACCCCAAGGCTAAACTCATTTCTACCTCACCTTAAAATTTTGACCTCAGTACAAGCTTTTTTGCACACAGTTTACCTACAGTTGAAGATTATTATAGGCTTGCTAAAGCCTGGTTTTACAACAAAATAATTTGAATTTATTTGTTTATTTATTATTTATTGTGGTTGTTTTATCTGAACAGAAAACAACATTTTTATTTTTTTTAAAAAAGACAGGAACAATGGCACAACCTATGACAGTAGGGCCATTTTTGCAGTTACCTACAATTATTCTTTATTTAAAACAACAACAACAACAACAATGTGTTTGTTAAAGCTAGAGTAGGCAACATTTGGAAATCAAGTGAGCTGAAGCAACAGAGACCTAAGGAAACAACTTTGTTGCACCCTCCCCTCCTGCTCCTGCTCACATTTTTATTTTGCTTGTTGTCTTTTAAGGCCAACTTACAACGAAGATTCAGGAGGGAAATTTCAGCAGGGAAAGTTGCAGTGGGGTGGTCTGATCCATCTTAGCTCAACTCATGCTGCTGCGGTGTCGCCTGCAACTCAGCTTGTCAAGTTGCCAAAAGCCAGTTTTAGAACAAAAGGCACGTCACTTGTTTCAACAGCCAATCAGCTTGTAGCAACGTTATCTGTCACTGAGAGACACAGAGAAAAGCAGCTAATAGGAACACACGCTCTCTGAAAAGACCTGTGATTGGCCGAAAAGACCCTGTCAAGGTCTACATTTTTTAAATCCTGAGTACAAAGCCAAAGAGACGTGTAGAAGTCTTGTGTTTTTTTTATCCCACCTGAATTACAATATGCTGAAAGGTAATTTTGGAGTTTTTGCCTTAAGACACCAAAGATAAACTGCCTACCCCAGCTTTAACAGAGGTACGAAAGTCATCTGCATTTCTTGTTATTGCAGTATTGTGACATCATGGCAGCTGGCAGAGGCAAAATGATTGGCAGTGATTGTTGCATAAAAAATGAAGCAGCAGTTAGAAATGAATGTATATGTATTTCTATCTGTTCAGTCCAAGGCGTTTGGCTTGAGGCAGTTTTTAAATCAGCTGACCATGAATATAAAATCATTCAAAATTACCCAGAAGAGAGTGGCTGGTGGACATCTGGTCATGCAGTTTCTGTGGATGGTGCTCTGCTGCTGCAGCATGCTTGTTAGCACATCAAAGACAAAAATGTATCTGCTTGAGAAAGGGAAAAAAACGGAAATAATCTTTTCAAATCTTTTTTTAAAGTGTTTTTTTATCTGGATATTTCAGTCCACACAAAAGGGACCTTCACCTTACGTAATAACCGGAATAAAACATTACACAAGCAGCGACTAATGAATGTTATCAGCCAAGCTTTTCAAACAGAGTTGCTCTTTGTTTTTACCCACTGAGGTTGAACCCCCCCCCACCACAACTATTATCCAACCACAGCTATGAGTCTCCCTGCATTGTGAGAATACATAACACACAGTGCAGAAGAAAGGGAAAGTTTACTGCAGAGGTAATTCAGCTGCAAAGAATGCCTCAAACCGTTCTTCATGCTCTGAATTTATTTCAAAGGGATGTGAGATTGTCAGCTTCTACGTAATCTCTTCCTGCGCCGCTAAGCGAGGACAATCTCGCTCATTGTCGACACGCCGACTCGCTCGCCTCTGGCTGGTTGTTTTCAGAGAGCTCTGGTGGAAAATGCAGAGACGGGCCGTCTCTGCGAGAGGCAGACATTCTTTTCAAATCCTTTGTCTCCGTCAGATGAGTAAACAACTTGCGCTCAAACTCATGATGGATCAGTTTCAAAGGTCAACATAAATAAGCAAAGGTCTTTTATGCCCTTTATTGAATGATGAAGTGTGACCCTGGCAATCTGTAGCATAAAACGCTATACAATACTTTTTTAAGTTGGATAAATGGTCATCCTGTTGCCATTATTACGTAAGTTCCAAAAATATCTTAACTGAGGCTTATAGTGACTTCAATGAACTTCTACATCCCAGACACAGTCAAGACAAAAACACTATGATTAATGTTTCTGTGTGTAAATACAATACAGTACAGCTGTACAGCAAACCACAAACAAAAGCTGTCTTAATTTCTCACATGACTTGATATATAATGTAAATAGACTCTGGCCCTCAAGTTCTAAGGCATGTGAAAACCATTTTTCATTTTTCTCTTTCTGGTTGTTCAAGTAAGAAGCTCCTCTCGATGAACAGAGTAGACCAACATCGATCATTCTTTTATTATTTACCAATCAGTCATAAGCTGAATTGATCAATAATGGGTCCAATGAATAATACATAGCTGCAACAAGTGAAAATAAATGAAAAAATGCATGTGTTATGACAAGTATTTTGTAGAAAATAGGCATTAAGGTGTGCTGCTCTGTGGTGGCTCTAACTCATTTAAAGCAACAATATTTAACTTGACTGCAACCTATGGCTTCAAAAACAAAACTCAACAATGAACGTTAGTATGTCACACCAAACGTCAAGTTTAGTAAAACCAGGTCATATTTTACAGACAAAATGTCCTCTGATTTTTCCTTTGATGTCCTACGACTGCTCTGCATTCATTCTGATTCACGGAGGTTCCTGAAAGCAACATGTAGGCTGCCTGCACACTACAGCTGCAGCACTCGGTAGTTGTTGGGGACAGCTCTGCTAAATATAAGGCTGCAGACAGACAGAGCAGTCATAGGACATCAAAGATGAAACCAGAGTAAATTTTCTCTTAAAATATGACCCACTTTTACTAAAACTGATATTTTTTGCGACATATTACGCTAACATGCATCGTTAAATTTTGCTTTTGAAGCTGCTGGTTGCAGTCCAGTTACATTATGTTGCTTTAAGGGCAAGATAGGGATAGGAAGAAGGATTTCTGGATTTTAGCTGAAGACGAAGCGTGAAAATGCAGGATGCTGTACTTTGAGAAAGTTTTAAGTTATTAACACACAAAGCCCAACACATAGGGAAATTGACCCTTGTCACTCAGAGGACAATTAATTCATGTTTTCACATCCACTGCAACACATAGGGAAAGGCGCCATGTTACAGGCTTAGAGTAAGGATTACTCATGACCACAGCAATGTAACAGCATGCAAGCAAAGATAGATTTGGCTTTTCTTTGAAACATTTCCCTGCAGTGTGGACTGTTGGGGCCATTCTCTATGAGCTGCTCCAGAGCCTTGACATGCAATGCACAGCCGACTGAACAGGCAGTCTTTACAAGGCCCGGCTTACGAGTTGGATAGAGTGATTGTGGATTAGTTGCCCTAATTCCCCATTATTGCTTCTCTGACCAGGGAATAGTGGAGAGCTGCAATTTTAGATTTGACCCACTACAGAGAAGCATTAGGTCTGTTTGCAGAGAGACATACATGTAATAAAAGTGTGAAAATATCACCACATGGAGTGATCAATATCTGTCATGGCTTATGCCTACCAGATCTATGTGTTTACACAAGGACAGACCAGATTGTGTTGGGATTACTGGAACAATTTTTGACAGCCATACTATAAATGTAAAACACTGTCAAGATATTATAACATCACACTTTTTTATTTTGATTTGATGATTGTGGAAATGGAAGTAATAATTTGTTCAGTGAGCAAAAATGAACAGCTTCTCCAGATATGCTTGATTTTTAAGGAAAATCGAGGCGATAAATATAATTGATAATACGAAGCCAAATTACTTTCATTGATGTAACAAGTTCACCATCTACACTCTGATACTGCAGTTTAATCACCTTTGGAGCTGGTTTGTGATCTTCCAAAAAACAAAGAGAAGAAGAAGAAGAAGAAGAAGAAAAGAAGGGACAAGGGAAAAGTCACATTGAGGTAATGGGATTTTCTTTTGCTGCCAACAGTTGGTTTCTTTGTCTAAATAACCGACAAGGACATAATTTAAAGTTTTAATATTTCTTTTTAGAAAGAAATCAAATCAAATCAAAACCGCTTATTGAAATGAATCAATTTCCATGAAACAAGCCTTTAACACTGCATATTTAATTCTTGACTAAGGAAACAGTAATGTAAAAAACAATCAGTGAATGCCACACACAAATTTCCATTCAACTCAATTGTATTACTAGAAGCAGCTATAAATCTAACATGAATCGTGAATCTAACATAGAAACCATATAAATGACCAGATACCAAAAGAGGGAAAAATATCCATTATATAATTTTGAATAACTAACCATACAACTTGCAACATGCTTAGACAGAAGTAGTTTTTAACATAAATTCTGTTCAATCTAGATTATGTCCATAACATATTGATGAAATCATATCTGTTGATTTTGCATCTCTGTACACATGAACAGAAAAAGATGCTACCATCAGTGTGAGGCTAGAATTGGAGATCTTTTAGAAATTAATCAGAGATGATATGTGACTTCAAAGCAGTTTAAAAAAATGCCTGTCTTAAAACACAAACAGTAATTAGCCATCACTCTATTTAATGGGCGAATGTTAAAACAGTGATTAGCTTGTCTTTGTCGTCTTGATTAATTCATTTGCTGGTGTGAAAGCAAGCAGCTGCACGTCTGCTAATCAGCGGCAACAATCATCATAAAGCGGCAATCTTCAAGACTGTCTGGTGAGGATGGAAAATATTATCGTGCATATTAAGAATCCAGACTATCGATTATGATTTTTGGAAAAGAACATGAATAAACTCCAGACAGATCTATGTGTATTGCAGGAAAACATTGTGATTTAGTGTATTTTTTTATATGCCAGTAATCATGTTGATGTTACACGAATGGATGAAGACACCAAATGGTCAAAACTCTAATCTAACTCAAATCTAAATATTTACATGACAGAAGAAATGTATTTAAAATAAGAAACAAGATGCTGCATCTGATTAACTGATTTTACTGAATATTTTTTCTAAGAATTAAATCCTTGCCTCAAAATCACTTGAAGCACAAACCAAACAAGGGTTTGATTAGAAATTCATTCGGAGTATCCAACATAAACAACTGTTGGGTTTCTGCAACTGCCACAATATGCGAAAACAGTTTTACTTGTTATTTACAAAATAAGGCTTCTAAAAGGTTGTTTTTTGCATGTAGGTGTTATGTATAACAAATTAAAGTGGTAAATGATCACCAGTCAACATCTGTGGATGACAAAGACTTTTAACTCTTTATGCTGGATGATCTAATCAATAATGCTGAGAATATAAACACGCTTGTTCACATCGGCATGACAATTTGGTGACAGTGGATCAATAAAGACGATCTCTACATAGTCTGCGTTGCAAAATAACATCAAGTACATACCTGCAAGACTATAAACATTCATGATTTATCAAAAAAAGAATGAAATAAAAACACAGTTTATCATCATTTCTGCTTTTTAGAAATTATGTTTTGTGTCTGCATTAAGCTTTGCCATTAAATCTGACATTTTGACATATTATTGCCGAAGACACACAGGCGTACTCAAGTGCATTTCGATAATAACTTATTTTCATTCGGGTGTGCCAGTTTTAGGGACCTGCTATTTCATGCTGACACAATAGCACTTAAATGAAACAAGGTCATTGGTAGAGTTGTTATTAAAACCCTCCTATAGGACAAACCAGAATGTTTGCTGTGAAAAATACTTGTAATGACAATGAATGGTTCAAAGAAGTCCTCCATGTCTAAGATGTCTCTGTAAATGTTTTATCCCTTCAATTTAATGACACTTAAATGTGTTTGTTTGTTAATTTACTGTTTTAAATCTGCTATCCTTGTAACAGAGGTCCTTGAGCTAAATGGGACAAATCTAGTTAAATAAAGTCGTAATAAATACAAAAAATGTATCTGAAATCCCCCCTTATTTACGACAGAGCAATGTGGGACAAAGCCAGGTCACAAGTAAGTTTCAAATCTTCAACTCAATATCCAAGTCAAAACGGAAAAAAAATCCAAGACAAGTCAAAGCGGTTCAGGGAGATTTAGGTACAACTTGCTGGGAAAAAGCAATGTGAAACTTATTGATTTGGACCATGTATGTGCAAGTAATTGAAAGTAAATTACAAGCTGTGTGTTCACTGAAGTACCACTGTAGTTAATTTAAATGTTTTAATAGTCCTGAGACATTTTTAGACTTTGGCCTCAAAGACTTATATTGAATCAGGTGCAGTTGTTTGTTTTTTCTTTTCATAAGATTTGACCATCATAAAAAAAAAATATTAAACACCAGATTCCATCAGTGGATTCACACTGTATGACAGCTGAAGCCAATATATGTCCTAAAGTCGTGCATGCAGCTCTCACAGCTCAGTGTCTGGATGAGCAGCTGGCGCAGCAGAGCCGAGGACTTGATGTCGTCTCTACAGGCCCGTCAGACAAACACCAGCCTCGTTTCACCTCTTATACCGTTTACGAGCATGAGAATCATAAGACAGACTTTAATACCGCCAATAAAAGCAGTGACCTCACAGTCTCTGGTGTCATCTGATGAAACCACAGTAATCCCACTCGCGTTCATGTGTGATGAGAAGCGCCCTCATTAGCTCTCCGCTGCTTTTAAACATTAAATTGTGGGTTAGCAGCCTCTTCTGTAATCCCATTAACTTCATCAAGCTCAGCCCCGACTTAACTGTCTGGGCTGAGACTCTGAGACAGAACTAATTCTGTCAAATTGTGTGCATCTTGAACATATTCTCAAAGTTCACATAAGGATTTTTTAAAATCCACATCAGGGCGAGGCTGCTTTTAAACCCATTTAGTAGATTTATGGAAATCCCATTAAAGGGTGACTGACTTGAGTTAGTGCAGTTGAAATTGGAAGATACAGCTGTTGTGACAAAAAATGGACTTGGCTCATTTTTTATGACTCGTGATGAATATAAAAACAGCGGCACAATCACAGAATGAGGAGGACGACAGCCTGTTCATCTGACTCATTATTGTTATTGATGGAAAGAAAAAGATCTATTGACATCATAAAACAAAAAAAAATTCACCAAAAAAAAGCAGAGGACGTTTTGTTTGATTTAATTCAGAGTGACAGTTGAAAATGAAGCTTTGCATAGCACGTTTCTTCACTCGCGTGAAATTCTCACAAGGTCATTTCATTGGAGCTGCTCTCTGAAAGCATAACAATAAGTCCAATCGAGAAAACTGCTTCATGCATTCAGAGAAAATTGGGCCGAGCCTCATTTAGAAATCAACGAGTTTATTTAAATATCTACAATAAATCAGTTTTTTTTAAAAAAGATGCAAAGCAGAGAGGAAAACAGCATTTAACCTTGAGTTTGTATACAGTGTGTGTTGTTGTTTTGATAAGTAAAAAAACCAAACTGAGCAGCAGCAGGGACATTTGCAGACTTTTTTTTTTTAAGCTGCTTACTTTGTACATCACATGAATTATAAACTAAAATCGCTCCCCGCTTCACAGGATGCCTAAATGACTGAACCAATGAATTAGTTGAATGAATACTGAGCAGGATTTCAATGACTTCCAGATGTTGCATAATGAGTTTGTTTGTTTGTTAGCAGAACTAACAAAACAACAGAACCTTTGAAGAAAACTTCCTATTCTCAATTTAAGAAAAAAGATTTTATTGATTGATGATATGGAAATCTGTGCAAGTACTGATGCGCAGTACAGATCAGTGACCGAAACCTGATACATTTATAATGAACCCCTGCTGTGAAAAACTAACATATAAACTCATTAAAATGACTAAATATGGCAAGCAATTTCACATCTTACAGTAAATATGAAGTGTATTTGAACAAATAGAGGAAACAAGGAAGTTGTAACAATGGAATGGAATGGGTAAAACGATAGTTGTGTTAGCAGCAGCTTTGCTACATAAGATTCTTAAGGGTGCAACAGATAAATACGTTATTAACCTATAGTCTAGTCATTTTGATTTGGTCTAGTTTTTTTCCATACATTTGATCTTTTACAGCAGCCTAACCCAGAGGAATATCTCATCACGTAAACTGAGGAAAATCCTCTGCTACTTAAACTGTTTTAAGTAATTTCTAACAAAAAAGATGACTAAAAAGCTGAAGCCCCATTGTGAGAAATAAAACACCCATCATGGTAGCCAGTGACCACGAGGCTGCTCTCATAGTCTGCCCATTTAAACTCAGTGTACAATATGGCCCGCCATGAAATGATCGACGGCGTAATGAAGGAGCTAATGAGGGGGATCAAGATCGCTGCAGAGCCAATAAATCAACACAACTGTGCCTACAACGATACAGGAGCAATAAGTAACGCTGGTCAGTGTGCAGGGAGTCGAGAGGGGGAGGGGACTGAAGGGGGGAGGGGGACAGACATGGGGGACTGGCGCTGCAAGTCAATGTCAAGAGCAAATTTATGATGTTTTATAGCAGCTGAAAGAGCAAGACTTCATTTCACATGCAGAATTCAGAGTGAGGACTTATTTTCAAAATAGTTTAGCAACAAACAGAGTTAACACACAAAAATATGGTAGTTGTTGCAATTAATAAGGATTCCCATTGACGTCTCTGGATGAAATTAATCCTCAGGTCCCTGCTGAAGTGTCTGACAATCAATAAGGCTTTGCTCCGATCAGCAGTTAGTGAAGAAGATTGTCTCGTGTAAGCATATCGAAGCGAAAGGTCAGCCAGCGCTGCAGTCAACGGACATCTCAGGAGGCACCTTGGACAACACATCTTGGAATCATTTAAAAATAAATTGTCCTCACGATGAGATCAGGAGACAATTCCATGGCTGTTGTCTCCAGTGAATCAATGTTTATGGATTGTGAAACAGAGACAAGCATCCAGGCAGCAGCTTTGGTTATTTATCTTGAGTACATAGTAAAAAGACATTTTCTCTTATTATAATGTTAAACTTAACAGTGTTAGTCCATTTACACTATGATGAATACCTTTGGTAACAGCTTACAATACAGCCCACAAGGTATAGCATAATTTCCTGGCACTTTGCATGTATTTCCTCAAAGCCTATAAGGTGTAGCGTAATCATACGAATCAGTGAACATAAAATATTGACTGCTCCATTCATTACATTTGCATACGCCAATCTTATTTGCATGCGTGTACATGGACTGGCTCCTCAGGCTTTCTGCAACATGGTGCAGCTGTTCCAGGTCGCTGTTTTGGGTATGTTTTCTGTGTACTTATTTGTATGTTTTAATGTGAGTATGTTTTATGTTTGTTTACAATTGTTATTTGAAAAGCCTTGCTACAGGCATGGAAATTAGCAGTAGCTATGATAACTGTGTTGCATTGCACTGGACAGATGTACAGTCCTCTATGTTAATGGCATCCATCCCCATCAAATAGCCTAAACATTAAATGAAGGTAAAGTGGAACAAGGAGGAAACAACTGGGGACTAAAGAGGAAAGGAGGAACAACATACACTGTAAGCATTTTGTACCTGCAGGGAATTTTGCAAAAGCTTGACACTTAAGTTTTTATTAACTGTTTCTCAAACGGAAAGAAATAATGTACTTGTTTGGGACTATTTTCAACTGCGAATAAATACACATTTGGTGCTCTAGTGCATCAGTTTCCAACCTGGAGGTAAAGACCTCCACAAAGTGTCACGATGAAAAAATCTATTCTGCTATTGAAAATGGGATTTTAAAATAATATTTTTTAAATTTTTAAACATTTGACATTTCTATTTTTTTTAACTAAATTTTTCTTGCAAATTACAGTTTGACCTAAAAATATTTTAATGAAATTGTTTAAAGTTCCCATGAGGAACTTTTAACTGGTTGTGAAGCAGTCTAAAATTAATCCTGATGCCTCAAATCTTACCTACATCAGCAAACGAGAGCATCATCGAAGAGATGGGGATTACTATCCTGCACCTTGTCAGCCTTTGGCTTCACAGGCCAAACATGTTTCCAGCATCAATTCTCTGTTGAGTTTCATCAATTCATGGAATCTGTTGACAATAAGCAGCCTTATCTTACAACATAACTGTAACAAATACCAAAATAACATTCCACAGCTTTCCTTTCCTGATGAAGATACTGTTGTGAAAAGTTCCCACCAAGCATCTCATTAAGAGACCTAACAGGCAGACATGGATCCCCCTTCCATCATCATCGCATAGAGGAAGAACATAACATCTCTGAAATGTCAGTGGGGGTCAGGACATGTCGTGTTCTGGGAGTTGTCAATCATTTTAAGAGTCACTTACCCAGAGGCGGTCGTAAGGATGGAAGGAAGGGACAAACACGACGGTCCTACTGTAGTTGTAGTGAAAAAAGCAGGCAGCATTTTGCAGACATCACAGTCGGCTCAAAGTTACCGGCTGAAGCAAAGGGAAGAAGAATAGAGAAAGAATGACTTTCTTTGGGTCAAAGTAGGAAAATATGGGATCTAGAAGCCGTTGTTGTTCTCAAGCATCATTTTGATTGACAGTCGATGTGTTAGAACAGAAGTAAATAACAGCATTCAAGGCTCTGTGCTGGGAAGTGACAATGTACATTTTCTTAAGCATTGTTTTCTCATCATTGTTTGTATATTAGGTCAATTAAGACTTTTGCTGCTCTTCATTTTAAAGAGAAACATATATGTTTGGTCCAGTTTATTTATCTAACAACTGTTGCTTTGCAAACACAGAATGAATTTGTGTAGTAACCTTGTTAAAGGATCCATCACTATATAAAAAGCAACTGTAACACGCTCTGGAAGAAGCTGTTCTGTCACTTTTTCAGATTTTCCATATGTTCTTAAGAAGGATTTTGAATACAGAACTAAAGGAAAAGAAAATTATTTTTTCTGTGCTGAAGTAACCTCTTATCAGTGCTGGGGATAAAAAAAAATACATAATTTAATTACAAAATAAATATAACCAGTTACGGTTACTAAGAAAAATGTGTAATTAAATTACTGTTACTTTTGAAAATATGAATAAGTGCAACGGGGGTTACATCTGAATATTTTCTGTAAAAAGCTTATATGTTGAATAATATTCATTTTGTTGCTTTGCATGTTTTTGATGTGCACAATGCCTTCTTTTGTCATTTCCAGTCAAGGCCATTTAGTAAAGGTTGCTGATATTCTGATGCTTTTGATTGGTTATTACTTATTACATTTTATATAGGGTAACTAGAAATCTATAACCTAATACTTTCCAAAGTAACCCTCTCAACCCTAAGTATTGTTACTTTTACCAAGAAAAATAGTCAAAGCTGACTGGACAAGATGACTCCTGACCCTTTTTTCTGATTTCACCAAAAGGTGCCGGCGTTTTGCAGCCACGGACCCATACGTCAGGGTCCCCAAGGCTTCAAAATGTCACCAGGAAAGACACAAAATAGACCACAAAGACGTGCAAAATTATCATCAGAAGGTCTAAACATTGCAAGGATGCAAAGCAACAAGAAAGATGAAAAATGACAACAAACAACATGACCAAGTCAATACAAGAAATTTTTGTTTCTATTTCAGTCTGCGTGTCCTGCTTCCATAAGAGGAGTATATGTCTGTGTTCAGGAGCCCATTGTTTTCATGTCAGCGGAGCAGTATAGTGTAAAACAGTACAGTATAAAATATTGATAACAAAATCAGTAAATTCGCATGGAAAACAGATTTAAGTAATAGACATACTGCCATGAATAGACCTTTCTGCATGCTAATGTCAGCAGAGACTAATGTTGGAGCACCAGAGAGTGTCGGTGCCTAAGGGAAGGATTGGCAGAGTCACGCTCTCTCAATGCATGTGAACATGCCCACTGGGGATTTGCCTCCACCCGTGCAGTGCATGCTGCGATAGCTGAGCTGATACCCCCCATAATGCTATTAAATAGATGCACATCCCTGGTGGCAGGACCAGATGCCATGCAGTCGCCCTCCAAACAAGAGCAAGAGCAAACAGACTCAGTATGATAGAATGTGGAGGTTGCCAGGTGACAATAATAAGTGGTTATCAGCATTTGCAAAAAGAACATATCAAACCTCATCAAGGCTTCAATTAAATGACCAGACCATGAGTGAAAGAAATATTTTATTCCTTAAATTTAAATAACAATAGAAGCCATCTTCACTGGGTGCTGCAGGCAGCTTGCATTGTGTCCCATGTTTGGTTTGGGACACGACCAGTGTATTTACATAATCTGAATTAAATGTAAATCAAGTTGTTTCATCTCTGTCTCCCTGGATTCATGGGGTTAAAGCGTGTGCTCATAAACAGCACCCCTCAGCAGGGGGACTGAGCCTTCATTGTTAAGAAAATCTGGAGCTGGAGGCCCGGAGCATCTTCTTTTCAGCAAACCTAGGCGTTTTTAAAATTTACCCCTGATGCCCCCTGAAGGAAAAGGGTAAATTCAGTTTGTATTTATGATACAGTTCACGTAAATGAGGCTGTTTGGTCTTAATCCCTGCCTAATTAAGTGCCAGTCTGCTGAGGCAGACCGCTAAGGGCCAAAGCGTAATACCTGTCGAATTATGGGAACAGCTGGAGCCGCCTGCCTGTCAGCAGATCAGCTCCACATTACTATCCTACTCGTTTATGGAGAGGCTAAAACAGAGACTCCCAGCTACTGCGCTGGCCATTTTTGTTCCTGTTGCCATTCTTTCCCAATTAGGCTCCGCCATATGTGATGGCTCTGCATCCACATGTGGGGCTCATAATTTTGCAAAGCTGTTGCTGTGTGTTGGAGGAGCAAAAAACAACTAAATGTGCGAAGCTTTTTATCTCACAAATAATGAGTGGATCATGTTCAGCACAAAGGACGCTGCTGTCTGTGTGAAACCTCTTCTTCCTCCTGCAGAAGCCAGAAAACGGTGATACCTCTGAACGCCATGCATACATTAATGAAAACCTCATCAAATTAACATTGAAATCATTATGGAGTGAATAATGAATAACGCAGAGCTGTTTGCCAGGGGGGATTTAATTAATCAAACAATCAAAATTAATAGTCTGCATGCGGAGGTGAAGAAGAATGGGAAATATGCGTTTTTTTCTCTCCCTCTTTGATTTAACTTCAAAGATGCAGAGCACCACTGTAGCACCATTCAGTTTCAGCTTTGTAAATATGCAGCATAAAGCCAAAAGTGTTATTCACAAATGCTGTGACCTACATATGAACATGTACAATTCTCCCCTCTGTGATCAGAAGCTGATCAAGGCTGCCCCAGTTAAACACTGTCTGTGTGTCGGGAGGCAAAATTCAGCCTGCACAAAACCTTAAAAAAAACACATGAAAGAGATTATTTTCTCATTAACTTTGACTCAAAGTGATCATCACAATTTTAAAGAAAATGAGCAGTCTCTCAAATTGAAATTATGTGAGTTAAAGTAAAGACTTGAATTCATTTTGTGCTTTTGTGTTGACTACATCCTCAGTTTGAGCAGCTTGTTTATTCTCTATTAACAAAGAAGTGCTGCATCTTTGTGAGGTCCATTCACAATAACCTGGATAATGTTACAATGAAAAGCAGATACATGCATGAAGTCAGTCGCTTCTGTTTGTGGAATTGGTTTGGATGCAGCTCCACCTGCTGGTCATGCTGAGCCGGTGCTGCTCAATTGATTAGAGAAATGGTCTAGTTGTTAGTTAAGCAGCTTAAATGTGTGGGCTAACATAAAGTGTTCATATTGACAGGTGCACACACATCTGTTTCACTGATGTTTGTACAGCAAGTATTTTGTCACAGACAAACAGTTTGGAGCAGTTTGTCCCCGTGAACAAAAGAATGTTAATTCTTGCAGCTTACTTTCTAATTGTAAACAAAATTCCTCCACTTGTATGACTTGAAAAATACTACTGTAACACTAAAACGGAAAAGCTTTGATCATCTGGGACAGTCTGCTGTTTGTCCCCAGGACTAGAAATAAACATAGTGAAGCAGTGTTTAGTTTCTATGCACAAAATATCTGGAACAAACTCTGAGAAAACTGCAAGTCTGCTGAAACCCTCAATACTTTTAAATCAAGACTGAAGACTTTTATTTTGATGATTATGTTATTTCTTCACAGCACTGTGACTTTTATTTTGGTATTTTATAACTATTTTATTTCCCTTTCTCTTGTTTTTTAATGACTTGATGTAATATTGTGTCTAAATGTCCTTTTGTTGTTTGTTTCTTTTGCACTTTTATGCTCGATGTGAAGCACTTTGAGTTGCCTCGTCGCTGAAATGTGCTATATAAATAAACTTACCTTGCCTTAGGGTTTTTCGCTCTGTTGTCACACTGTCATTACTTCGAAAGGGAGTTTTTGAAGCTGCATAATCAGTCAGAATGAACACACATGGGTCTGTAACTTGAGAATAATGTGCAATTAATGCAGGTTGCACGTGCAGACAAGCATATGTGGAAACATTTCAAAAGCTACCTGTTACAGTGTTTGTAAGAGTGACATTAGCTGCACTCATGTTGCACTCTTTGAGTCCTTTACGGACCCTTGCAGCGGAACAATATAAGTGCTGTCTTCCTGTTTACTGTTGTAGTATATGAGGATCATGTTTACACTCTGACTATAAATCAGCCTCACCCCGACTATTTCATTTCAGCTGTATTTTGCATACAGTAAACTGAAAGACAAACAGCAGTGCAGTGTTGGCAGAGTGATGCAAGTTCATTCTTTATTGTACCTTTCAGCAGCAAAGCATTTCCATAAGTGCTTTACATAAAGCATAAAAAGGCCTGAAGACGAGATATAAAAGATTTACAAGGCAATATAAAATACACACATACACTGTATATGATTTAAAAAGAATAAAATCAACTAGAGGATATGAAAACTCTTCATTTAAATAAAACAGAAGATTAAAAAATTATTTGCCATTATACATTAAAATGTGCATGATAAGAATGGATAATTCAAAATTTAATGTAGGAAAGATGGGGGGAAACACGAAGATTTAAGCCTCGATTAAAAAAGAGAGAGACACTTAGTTACCTTAGATGTAATGTATCTCAGTAGTAATCTGTTACTACTCCAGAAGGAGCTCATTTTAACTGTTCTGCACTAAAACGCATCATATTTTATCAGGTGATCATATATTTTTAATGTAAAGTCTTAATCTGCAAATGTAGTGGAGAAGACATTTAAATTACAACAAAGGAATAAATTCCTATGGAAAGAATGTAAGTACTTCACAGCTGTACTTGAACACGCAATAAAATAATTGCATATATGCGAATCAGTAATATATTTAAAATCAGTTACACTTGGAAAGAAAACTGACTAAAGTACTGCCTGTGAAAACAACTGTGTGTTACTTATATTATAAATATTATAAATATCAAATGTTTTAGTCCACAGCATCTAAAATCTAAAATATAAAGCATTACTTTCAATTGTCCAACAAAATATAAATTGGTTGAAATTTGTACCAACATGAATAAAGTAAATGAATTAATCTTGGGTGGAGTGTTGCTGATAATGTTTCTTGACCTCTAGGTAAACTTGACTGCAGGCCTTTTGACTGAGGGTATATTTACACTGCTGCATTTTTACTCAAGTCAAATATCTTCTCAAATATTTTACAAAAATCCCCAAATCTGCACTTTGGGATGTCTTCAAGCAAACTCGTCAGGAAGGAAACTTCACCAGTTTAGCTCAAATATCTGTGAAAGTATCGTTGTGGTGAAGTCAATATGAAATACCAAAACAGTGAGTGCCTCCACCCAACTCATGCACAGACTGATAGTTCATCAAAAATACAGTTAACTGTAGATCTTCCACAAGGTGGCAGAATGCACCACAAGAAATATTTTTGTGCCCCAGCAGCAGCTTCACAGCTGTCCACAGCACCTTGGTGCAAATCCAGCAGAAGTTTTGTTTGAAATGTTTATAGTAAAAGCTACAAAAACATTTTCCTGTTGGAACAGCTAATTAAGGATCTTTTGATTTAAATCACTGTACATCCATCTATTTGTTATTAGAGTACACGCACATTCGGAGTTTATTTCAGCTTCACCAAATGCAACTGAATAATTAAATGGAAGCAAAGCTGGGCCTTAAAGAGATATTAAAAGGTTTATTACAACAACTTATCAATTCAAATTTTTTTACAGAAGTTTCACAAGTTACAAGTTCACTTTCAACACAGTATCACACCCTCTAATTTTTAGCAGTTAAGCCAAGGTGACACAAATAACCGACGCTTTCATAAACCACAACTCAAGTTGAAACAACTTGTTTTAATGCTATTTATCTGACTGAGACATTATCGCATAAACAGTTAAATTCTCGCAGAGAATTATTATCTCATGCAGATAGCACATAACAGTAAAATAATATTTTTTTAAAAAAATCATACTTTAAGAAAACAATGTGTTAGCTTCTTGTAAAACTACACAGTAGTAAGCCAGAACAGATTAGGAGAAAAGGCAAATTGACTTCATGATGTGATTTGCTTCTTAATATTATTTCAATGATGAAATGCTCACAATCTTACTAGCAGTAGTGTTACTCTAACATATATGATGTGATTCCAGTTCACATCTGAATGCTTTCATTTTTACATGACAATGTATCGAGTCCAGGAAAGGCCTACGCTAACGACTGAAACATTGTTAAAATCAGTTCTGAACTGCTAACAGAGTTAATGTGATCAACAGGGCTCAGTTACTGAATCCAGACTATTCTATGAAGAAAAAAAAACAAAGTACATAACACCTAGAAAGATCACATACAATGTATCATTGATGTTATTTACAATGTTTCCTAAAAACGTCATCTAGAGTTGCAATCATGAAAACAGCATGATGTCCTTAAGTGTTCTGCGTTAGACACTGAAGCCATAAACAGTCACTTGTAAACAAAGACAGGATACAAAGCAAGATTTTTCCTTACTTAGAAACTATGCTCATGAGACCTTAAGTCTGAGAGGAACGGCGATCAACTCAAGCTAATCTGCATTAGAAATGTACAGAAGTAATTTATACAAAAACATTAATGGCACTGAGTCAACGTCACCATGATTGAGTAATGGAAAAAAGGTACTGCAATCCTACAATCACTGCTTCAGGAACAATCAGACTACAGATGGAATGTTAATGAAATAACACACATTGCTAACCAGCTCTCCTCCTTAAGACTTTTTTTTTTTGTTTTTGTTTTTTACAAACATTCAAACTGCACGATGCCACTACAGCTGACCTCACAGAAAAGTTGTTGAATTTAAAATCGGATTCAGCCATTTACATTAGTGTAATGTGACAGTATTTAAATCCACTTCTAAAAAGCTGCCAGTATTTAGCACGTAGACTGTCGAAACTCTAAAAAGGTAAACCGGGTCATCTCTTCCCGCCGATGCTCTACCCTATGTGCAAAATGGAAATTAAAAATAAAAGTGACTGTCCTTCATGTAACTTTGTCATAAAGATAGTGCTTATAAAAGATGTGAAAACAAACAAGCAAAATGATTAGAAATTAGCCACAATACACTTTGGTATGGTCTCTAACAATTCACTAATCAACCTTCAGGCTGATCGCTTTCAAATAAAAAAATATATAAGATTAATAAATAAATCACACATATACAAAAAACATTTCAGAATCATGTGTTTTACATCTTACACCTAAAGTGCCTGTTCTTTTGTCTTCATCAATTCCAGAGAAAACATTGCATTCTTAAAAGCGTTGCCTATGAAGGACAAAAATGGACAAAACAGAAACCAATCGAGAATAAAGTAGAAGCAGTGCAGTCCAAACTGAAGCCGAGAGAGAATCCTATTCCTCCGGGTGTCGGAGAGATTGAGGAGGCGACTACGCTCCAGTGTTGACGCTTGGGCACGGTTTGGGAAGATCAACTCCCTGAAGGCTGAGAATGGGCGCCGCCCCGCCGTGGCTGGCTCTCCTCTGTGCTCTGGTTTGTTGTGGTGGTGGTGGCGGCGTTGGACGGGGCGGACGCGGCCGAGGCGGCGGTGGAAGAGGAGGAGCTGACCCCGTTGGAGGTGCTGATGGAGCTGTGCTGGATGGCCTCATTCTGGGGGCTGCCGGGGACGGACATCTCCTCGCAGCTCTCGTCTTTGTCGGAAACTGTGTTGGGAAAGATGAAAAAATAAATTGCGGAGGATGCTTGTATCATTATATAGTTTGTTAAAGTTACTTGGATTGTGTTTTACCACTGTTTGAATGTTAAGCGTTTATGATCCAGAAAGGCTCTGAGAAGCTTTGTCACGTAGGCCTAATCACATGTAAAGCAGTTATTTGCATGTGGTGTATGCAAACTGTTTTATTAATCCCCATAATGCTACTTCTACACCCCTTCCTTTAATTAAAGCTCCAATGTCAATTTAAACCCACATCATAAGGGTACATTACATTCTGTGGCATGTGGCAGTGTTTCCCACCCCAAACTGCATTCTCATTTGTTTTTTGTTACCTTGCCAACTACTGCAGCGACAGATGATTACAGCACCTGATTTTAATGATGCTCACACTGGAGAGTAGGGAAGACTTGGAGTCGAAATGCCACCAGCTGTTAGGCAGTTGCATTGAATTAATTGGATCCTGATGGGGAAAAAAAGACTCTACTCTCATGCTCTGTTTCGTAAAGGAATAAGGTGCACAGCGATAATTAATATTGTTAATGATATGAAGTCACTTGTTATGGCACTTTGTAATTAATGACTGAGTTTCGTATATGAGAATGTAAAATGCGGATTCCAAAGCAAGAAGAAGCAATTAAAGTGCAATACAAATGTCTTTACATTAGAGGCTTCATCCGCCTTCCTGACTGGACTCTGACCGCATGATTTAGTGCAAGTGAATGTCAGAGTGCTATAAACTCCCTTGCTAGTTTACTATGCAGAAGGTCAACCTCAGAATAAATCAGCTTGGTGGTTTTGTTTCATGTTCAAGTGAACATTATCACTCCTAACGACATTACAGGGTGGCTAGCTGATATATCATAATACGCAGAAATTTTGGTTCCCTGGGCAGCAAGAGCTTCTTTCTGCTCTCTTGATTTCTGAAGTGGGGTTCGCTGTAAGCAGATGGACAGCTCGGTGTGCCAAGTGAAAGCGTGTCCTGGCTTGTTTGTGGGGTAGTCTGGGTAATTTCCCCCCACCTGCCACGGCTGTGCCTGGGCAGGACGATGAAGGGTATTACCAGGTCTGGAGGGCAGCGCAGCCTTACGGGATGTGTGATGCTGAGAAAAATGGGGGGCTTGATGAGGCCTTTACATGAGTGAGGGCCACAGATCAATCAGAATTAAATAATATGCTTTACTAATTAGGTGAGATAGATTATTTCAGTGATTGCAAACCAGTGGTACTGCTGCTTCAGGGAAAACTCGAGCAGTTGCCAGGGGGTATGTGAAAACATTTTGGAGTATTTGACCGGACTAATTTGAAAAACAGCAATAATCATTTCATTTCAAAATATCAAGTGAGCATGAGAATGACATCACATGTAAATTACATGATAAAAAAGTTTTCTTGGCAGTTTTTAACAACAAATTAATAGATACAATGAATGAACCTTTGACAGAACTAAAACCTTTAGCTGTGTTTAGTCATTTTTGCTAACCGTGACCATAACCCGAACCTTTTCCCCGCCTGGAAAAGTCCCTTTACGGATGAATAAAAAAGCAAACAATCTGGTCTGACAGTTGTGTAGTAAGTTTTGTAGAATAGTTTGCATTAATATGTTTAAACCACTATGCATGCATCACCTAACATGCTACTAATGTTAGCTAAATTTGCCATCATTTCTATGAGCTAATTTTTTTTTTTACGCTTTGCTTTGTGTGGCACACTTTGCATGCAGTTTGTATGACATCCACTGCAAAAGTTTCATTATCTAAACATACTTGAGGCCAATTGTGGACTGGCAAAAAAAAAAAAGAATAAGAAACACAGAAAAAGGAATTTTGCAAACTTCAGATCAGATCAGAAGGTTGCTACAGGAATAAAGGGGACTTCTGGGTAACTTACATACAGACAAAGAGCGATGTGGAAACCAGGTGGTACGTGCAGCAGTATGAATGTAAACTTGACTAGGCTGTGTGAAACATTTACAGCTCAATTAGAGCACGGATACCCAACCCGAGTCCGTCAGGACCAACTGGGTTCAATAAAACTTTTAGAAATGATGCCAGACATCGGTCAGGTTCGATCACTTCAACTTACAAGATACCTTCAAGCAATTTTAGGGACAATATCGTGCTTTCAAGATGTTTTACTAAAAATATGTAATAAATAAAGGTGTAATAAAGTGTAAAATAAATAAATGTAGTGCAAAAATAACCCAAGTATATAAAGTGAAACACAATGGGACTGACCTCATGTTTGTAGTAGGGCTAGGCCTGTAAGTGCTGAGGTTTCTATTCATGTGACAACACCTTGAACACAACGCAGATGTTGTTTGTTACTATCTAGGCAGCAAACATGCATGTTATTTTAGTATGTGTGCAGGCTTGGGTCGGGGTCAGGCATATAAAACTGAATGCCTGTCAGGTTCGGATCAGGATTGGTTAATACTCTCTCGGACTCAGCTGGGTTCGGGTGAAAAAATGCGTCTCGAGTTACGCTCTAAGCTCAATTGTATGAAAAATTATTGTAATCATACCATTCTTATATAATCAACAGTTTTAAACCACCTGGTTTAAGATTAACAATTTGAAAATGATGAGGGGTGTTGATGAAGAGTTATCTAAGCTAAACTGAACGGAGGCTGTGGGCAGACGTCGGACAAAGAAAGTTGGGAACCACTTGATTATTTCATTCTGCCTCTCTACCAGACATTTGCATTGGTTGGCTTTCTTTTTGGGCTTGTCTCCAATTTACTCCACCTGTCATCATGAGCCAAACTGATGAACCTGGTGATTTGGATGAAGTTGTATTAACCCAAACAGGGTTTAAAAAAAAAAAAAAAAAAAAAACTCCAAATATAATCCTGTAGAAACATCTGGGAACACAGGACAGATGTCCTCAGCAGACACATGAGAAAGATGACCCAATTCATCTGCGGATCTCAGTTTAAAACAAAAAAAAAAAGAAAAAAAAGGAAAAAAAAACCCCATCCAGACGGCACCAAATGAGACCTGGCTCTGACAGCCCACTCTAGCCTGGAAACCATCAGTCCCATAATACACATGACGCGTGTCAGTGGGATGGTTAGCAATAAGGGATGCATAATGAACAGCCTAGCTTGCTAGACACCCCACAACGAGAATGCTCTGCAGTATTGTCAAGCTTGCTGCTTTAATGGACTCATTTCAGAGGCAATCATTGTCAATACAAGTCAGAGGAGACGTTGAGAGCACAGTGGAGACGTGGCTCGGGGGTAACTTTTCTCGGTGCACACTGGCTCATCTGTGAGGGAAGGTGAGTTATTACCAGAAAGTCTGAATGTCGGTACCCCAGTCTCAGGAAACAAAGAAAAATTGGTGTTATAATTCTAACTAAGACAAGAGGACGACTCTGTACAGGCTGACAACAGGACGTTTAGACAAAGAGAATGACAACTACAGAATCTTCCTGTATATTCAGTGATTCATAAAGATGTGTGTCATTGTATGCACACCGTTTGAAATCTGAAAGAGATCATGCTCACTCATCAATTCCTTGACAATCCATTGTTTGATTTCTGCAGCTTGGATTGGTGATGTGACGAGTCTGAAATCCTGAAAGTCTGTTGGCATTTTTGCTTTTCCTCTTCCCTTGTCTCAAAGTCAGCGTGTTTTTTAAACAGGTTTTCAGTTACATTCCTGAAAAAAGGTCTGTGGT
>JAQLOL010000005.1:12756812-12776349 GCA_029783665.1 Naso thynnoides | reverse complement strand
ATTTTCACCCCCCCCCCCCCCCCCCCCCCAAAAAAAAAAAAAAAAAAGTTTGGATAAGATCACAAATCTGGACAGATATATACTCCTTATGTTTTGTTTTTTAATTATTTTGTTAATATTACAGGTATATTTTGGCACCAGAAGTTACTTAAGTTCAACATGCATACTGTCTACATGTCTGAGAAACATTTTAACCAGTAAATGTATTTTTTTGACCTTGATAACATCTTTTGATGGGGAGCACCAGACACAAATAAAGACTCTAGAACTACAGCCAAGAAACTCAGTGCAATGAGTGGGCACTTGTCCTTGAGCACTTACAGGTGTCTCTGTGGTGGAGGTGGCGGGCTGCTGAAGGGAATGGGGAGAAGGTTCCTCAGTCGTGGGCAGGTGAGGAGCCGGAGCAGGAGTCAGGACTGCTGTCGGGGCTGGAGCCGGAGTTGGGGCTGGGGTCAGAGTTGGAGCAGGAGAAGCCGGAGCAGCAGTGTGGGTTACAGCGCTGCTCTGGACTTCACCACCATCTCCATTGGATACCTGAGGAAGCTGCTGGCTTAACGTGGCTTTAAGTTTCTGGGAAGAGAAGCATAAAATGGCACATGGAAAACATCCATAAAATAATAAGACGAAGTCCTGAAACAGTGAAGAAACAAACTCATTTTAAAATAACCTTGCACCACCTGGTAGAAGCTAAACTTTTTCATGCAAACATGTAAGACTCCTCACATTTATTTTCCATATGTTTCGGTTGTAATCTTGCCTGAATACTAAAGATGATGGACATTCATGACACCTACACTGTCAAAATATCTTCTTCTTCCTTTTTTTTTTTAAAACTTTGACTAGGACGACTTATGACACACACACACACACACACACACATACACCTACACACATAGCCCATTCACAGAAACTACTTCTCAGCAGACTGGTGTCCATGATTCACAGGCCAATTCCTCTAGCATCAAACACTGAGCAAACAAGGTGAAAGTGAATGAGCCTTTCGAAGCAATAACAAAGTGAGAGGGAATACATTTACATGAGAAAACAGAAGACCACATTATTCTAACAACTACCTTTGCCAGACCAATCTATCTACCAAATTAGTTTATCGTGTAATACCCTTCCAGAAGCTCTTCTGGCAGAAACAAGATATTATTCTCTTGGAATGGCCCATAGAAAGAGGGAAAAGCCAGTCAGATTCATATTTCATCTCTGCCATGGAAACCTCATCAGTGTAATAACCCTCCATCTCATGGGTGTTATTCAACCATCTGCTACTATATTACTTATCTTTATTTTGCAACTAATTAACAGCATAATCTTCTAAATTCAGCAAGTTAATTATCATTATTGTGGTCTTTGCAGCATCATCAGTCCTTGTAAAGTGCCGTCTCTGCGCCCCCTGAGAGGCGGATGGGGGCGGGGGGAGCAGGCAGGTTGAGTGGGGGTCTGTTTTCTTGACGCGGGCTCATTAGGTGTTTGCTGATGAGCCGAGTGCAGTGGGAGGTGCCGCAAGTGGGGGGGGGGGGGTGCAGGTCAGGAAGGATTCTGCTGAACAAAAGGTTCCATGCAGGGTGAGGCCGACTTAATGTGCCTCGCTAAGCGTGTGCCAGGATGCCCCCAGCTGGCTTTTTGCTGGTAGCCCCCCTCTGGTTGGCCCCGGCGACAGCGTGCTGAGCACAACGCTGTCTCCGCGTTTGTCATCTCCGTACCCCATGATCCCCGACAACCCCCTCCCCCTCCCCCTCCTCGCCAGTCAGGATCAATCCTTCCCTCCCAACACACAAAGATACAGACACACACACGCACAAACACCTCCTCTCCACAGTTTAGCTGTTAATTTCCACAGGCGGAGCATGCTGCGAACACTTACACGTTCTGTGATCCGTGCTTCATCACATTGCCACTGATCTCCCACATAACACTTCATATCCCTGCCCTTCAACTACCACTTTTTCCACAGGAGGACTTGCTCACATGACTGCTATGTCTGTCTTCTCCCCTAAGACACATTTAAGGGTTTTGGTAGCTGGATTTTTCTAAATCATTACAGCTGCAACCTTTTTCTTTTTTTTTCAATAGAACTTAACCTGCATCTTATTTTATCAGCAAACAGATTTATCGTTTTGTCTAAAAAATGTTTTTTTAAATGGTGAAAATATCTGTTGAAATATTAGCTGATGTCTTTAGAGGTCATTTTTAAAAAAACAAAAAAACAAACAAACAACAACTAAAAAAACACCAACTGTCCCAAAACCAAAGATACTCAATAAATGATAATGCATGATTTTTAAAATAAAGCAAAGATTCCTTATTATTATAATTGGAGAGGCTAGAACCAGCACACTGTGTGTTTAGTATGTTAGTTAAGAAATGATGAATTGTTTAATTTTCTGTCAATTGGCTTATCAGTTAATCAACTAATCTTCATCAGCAGCAGCAGCAAAAGGTTACACTTTATTCGGACAGTCTGCCTACACATAGTTTATAGAATATTTATAACATTTCAACAACATATCAGTTGACATCCAACAACGCAACTGTTTCATCTAACCCTCACCCTAATGAATTAACCACTTTTAATTAATATTAGTGGATCATTCTGAAAACGTTCAACTAATACTCAACAATGTATGTACAATTATTCAACAAAGAGTTAAGTTAACCGACTACTACATTGTTGAAATGTTACAAATACTCTATGAACTATGTGTAGGCCGACTATCCAAATTAAGTGTAACCAAAAAATACAAGATGTTAATAGTGATGATAGCAGGAACCAAATATAACATCAGACAACACAGTTTTTGGAATACTGCACTCCCAGTTATTTACTAGCGCCCTCATCTGGTCCAAGACTGTAAATGCTCGCTTATCATCAAGCTCACTCATTACTTCAGTGGTCATTTTCTCTTTCAGATAGGAAATAACAGACTCAACAAGGAAATCATATTTGATGTAAAAGACAATATAATTAATACCAGCTTTGCTTCTGATTGGACGGGCTGTGGCTGTGGCGAGGGAGGTCCTGGGATCCCGGGAACATTAGGCACTACGGTGACAGGTCTGACAAGCTGACGGCAGAGAAACAGAGACAGATCAGCACAGGCAAAATTAGTCTTCGGCAGTAAAAAGGCAGGCGGTACTCCCCCACAACACAAACACACACACATACACACATACACATACACGCACAGCCAGAGTTTCCTCATATCTCAGCCTCATTACGCTGGATGGCCTGTTATTTTGTGGAGGCAGCGCCACATGGAGATGCAGTGTGCACGCTAATGAACCTCTGCCTGCCTGTGTGAGAGCATATGGACAGGGAAGCTGAAGAGAGGATGGAGAGACACGAGTCTGAAGGCCAGATCCGGGCCTCCTCTCGCTGCTGCTGACAATGAGACAGAGGGAGTTGGGGAAAGCTGGAGAGAAGAAGGGGGGGTGGGGATTACCGAGGAAAAGGAGGCCCACTGGTGGCTCATGTTCTCCATCTACTTTTGCCCTCCTTTAGTTGTCAGCGGCTTTCCCAGTCCCAGCAGACCGGGAAGATACAAGTTTTTTCCCTGCTGTGCTGCTATCAGGAGATAATCATCTGCTGCTCAGTGTTCCACACAGACAATCAGCACTCCAGTGAACAACAAAACAAGCTTCCACACAGGGCAGCTGAAAGATATAACAACTACAACAAGACTTTCATTTACAACATATTTCCTACATGAAACAGTCATGGGTTGCAGCTGTAACTGGTTTGCAGAGCACATTATCACTATCATATATCTGCTCTGCCAGAAATCAAGAGCGTCAATTCTAATTGCGCAAGGACGAAAGCAGGGAAGTATCCTGGAGGGGAGCCTGCTGTGCCTCAGCCAAATCCCTCATCTTTGCCACAGTGACACACAGTTACTCTAAAGTCCATTATTTCACTCAACCTCTACAGCTCTGCACTGACTGCCAAATTTGACGTGCCCGAGCTGTAAATAGTCCCCCTGTCCAAGTAGAGCAGAGAAAATATATGGTATTATTATTTGTGAATGTCACTTTAAAGGGACGTCAATTTTACTGATGTGAGTAACTGTCTGTACAACGTTTCAACTTCAAAACGTGATTCACAAACAGTAAATCTGTGTCTAATGCAGCAGAGTGATTTTGTTATTATACTTGCTTGACTAAAATAAAAATCTCAAATTACTGGCTTTGGTTCTTAAGCCAGTTTATTCTTGACACTGGAACAAGGTCATCGTCACCTTGAGGTTCATTCAGCTGTTGTGGAGCTTTAGGACACGACAGAACGTTCCAGGCGAGCTTCTAAGCGGACTTTGAGCTGAGTTGAGACTGTCTTGTCAATAAACACTTGGTTACTAATTCTCTTGAAAGTGGCATCTCTATTTGTATGGAGATTAATGACTCTGTGTGTGTGTGTGTGAGTGCGTGTGCGTGTGTAGTGGGGGCTTGTGAAGTTTCTTGTTATTATTCAGGGGAATTGACTGACATGTCCGTGTGCTGCCTATTACAGTCCATACGGAAAAGAATTTTAAAAATCATTTATATGTGTATCGTAAATACTTTGATGTTTTTCTGGCAAAACAACTGCAATGCCAACAAGTAATATGTTAAAAAACACAACATCTGCCAATTTAATTTGATTTCTGGTGTGAACCACGGCCACTTCTGGTCATCTGAATACAGACACAAAGACTTAGTGTATAATTTTGTTGGTTGAACAGTTACAGACAGATGATGACATTTCTGTGCACCTTTATGTAGAGTTAACCCTAACCCAACACGGTATCAAATCATTATGTAGCTCATACTGCAAACATCATACATACACATTTTATTCACATGCATTACACATGGCAGTTCAGCTGATCCTGCAGAGCCTCAGGAGAAGCTGCAGTGTGGAGAGCTCCTAATGCCTCAGGAAAAACTTTTTTTTTTGTTTTGATTACCACAACAAACAACGAGCCGTTTGGTCAAGGTAGGCCGGAAACCTTTTTTACATATTTGCTGCTGAGTCACAGACTCTCTACTGCATTTTGCCTCTCACTTACAGTCTGTCCCAATATTTATAGGCATGATTGTAGGTGCCATTGGTTGTATTGTTTGATGAGGCCTTAAATAAATCCCCCCCCTAGTAGTGTGTATGTGTCGCTTTGCGTGTCTGCATTTGGTTTGCATGTATCTGAGAGAGCTCTGTCAGTGAAAGCTTACTGGTTTTTGCTGGGCAGGAACACAGAACTCTAGTTCAGTGGGTAGAAGTTACTGCATGCATTCTTAAGTCTTTGATCAGGAAAAAAAAAGTCTTGGATTAAAATTCTGCTATAAATCTGAAACACTGAAACAGGACACCAATAAGCGGCAGAACACTCACAGGGATTGTAGTTGGAATATGTACACTTGAGCTTGTAATAGACGCAGGTATAGCAACTGGCATGGTCTGGCCGTTAGGCAGCTGTAAGAGCACAGGGAAGGTGCCAGACACCGGGCTGGAGGAGGGAAAAACAAACCCCAATGAGGAAAATATCAGAGAACCTTGTGATTAACATACAAAACAGAATCTGTCAGAAATCAAAGACAATGATGGCTACTGATGTAACAACACTATGTCATAATCAGGCAACAAAATGAAGTGGAACTGAAACAAAAAGAACCTGTTGCATAAAAAATTCAAGCAATATTATTAGGAGAACACGTATTCTGTCATCACATTAGACCTTGTAAGTGACATCAGTCTTGCCCAGATATGGATTTGTGGTTTGGTTGACCACATTTAAATACATGACATTTTACCTGCCTTGTTGGTAGTTAAATTTAGAACTAGTATTTTGCTACCAAAAAGATGAACTTAAAATTTGAATTCTAAATATTTAAACATTTCTTTGCAAATCAGTTTGGTTGATTCGGATAAAAAAATTCACTTAACCAGCTTAATTGCTGATGTAGGGGCCCACAGAGATTCCATTTCTAAACAGATTTAAAGTGATAATGTCATAATCTATTTATCAATCAGAAGTGTTCAGACTGATCTTTAACAAGTCCACTTTACTTCAGTTTCAATCCATAAAACTTAATGAAGCTGTGGCTTCATTTCAAAAGCAATTTTTTAGTGGACGGTACACATAGATACATTTTCTGGCTGGACAGCTCTGAAGCTTGTGCTCCACTGTTATCCCATAATGTTTTTTTCTTTGACTCGACTTTCTCTAAACTTTCAACATGAGCAGGTATCGAATATGTCTCAGGCCAAAAACATTAAAGCACCTCATCTGTTTGACAAAGATTAAAAAAATGCATTAAGTTATTCTGTACGTAATTCACAACTGAGCCTGTGCATAAGACTCATGACAGACGTGGATGTTGAATACAACAAGAATTATATCTAAATGTATATTTCAAAAAAACAAACAAACAAGAGGCTCAATACACCAAACAATTTCTTGCAAGGGCCTATCAAAATGTTGATGTTCAAAAGCCTGTGCTGAACATATATTGTGATTGGCATTGTCCTTTCTTTTTACTTTCAGGGCTTGGAGTCCATATTTGAGCATGGCTGATGTTGTTCTTGAGGACAGGACTTATGAAGTGTACAGCAAAAAATTAAAAGGCAGATGCTATTTGCACCCAGGTGTCCGTAGAAAACAATGCTGTATGCACCCACGTGTTTATTTTGTAGTTTTGGTGCTTAAACCTAAAATATTGCAGCCAAGAACACACAAAAATAAGTAATTTAAGTCTAAAAAATAAAAAGCTGGCATTGGCTTCATATGGGATTTGAATCTGGTCTACTGCACAGAACACTGGGCACAATTCCAGTGTTTCTGATAAATATGCAACGTCATCTGGCGACAGGTGAAAATAGCCAAATATTTGCTGTTCAATTATTTTCACCAGGTGCAAATAGACTCTCCAAAATAAAAATTCCTGCAGAGTGCAAATAAATCAAAAACAAAACAAGCACATTCCTCATGAAATATGAGCTCACTAAGACAAAAACTGCACAAGTATAAATGAAGAAATAAAGACAAAAAAAGACGACTTAATAAAACTATGAATTTTAAAAATGGATGTTTTGAGTTACTTACACTATAGGCCTATTAGTAGATGGGACTTGGGTAATAACAGAGCTAGATGTTGGTGATGGGAGAGCTTGCTGTATTACAACATTAGCCTCTGAGGTTGCTAGAAGTACATTGGGAACTTGGAGGGATGCAGGATGGACTATAGTGGATGTTGGCAGTGAGGCTGGCTGCAAGGATAAATCCTGAAAACATCATACAAGACCTTAGCTGCAGGGAGTGTTTATGAACACCAGATCCTTCTGTAAATTACCTCTTATGATAAAAGTTCTGCTTAAACTGTATTCTTTTCAATATTAGGAAAAAAAGATCTGAACAAAAAGTAGGAAAAAAGTATTTTTATTTATGTTAGTAAATTCTGAATTTCTCTAGATAACAATTTTGCGCTGTACTGTTAACAGTCTTTCACAGAATGACATACAAGAATCATTAAAAGTTGACACGAAGTTAAATTGAATCGAATGAAGCAAATAATCAGATCACTTGATAAGTTAATATTCATACTGGTGATTTGTAATCCCAGACTAAATTACAAATCAAAGAAGCAGGAGAACGATTTTCATTCATTCTTCATGACATCCTTGTAAACTCTCTGTTATTAAAAAAAAATACAAGAAGCATCTTTTTCAAAGGCTTTACCTTGTCATCATTCGTAGTAGACTCGGGGTGAGGCAGAGGGCTGTCTCGTTGTGCCTCCAAAGGTGTGGGCTCCTCAATTTTGTTGCGTATGACAGGCGTTGCAAGAGGGGACAGATCCAGTGGTAACTACAGAAAAACGTTAACACACGATCTCAAGGAACAGATCAGAGACACACACACTAACAAAGCGACACACAGAAGTTACATCATCTCCTGACAAGAAGTTGGAGGACAAGAACAACCTTTTTAATGTCGTCTTCAGTTGCTTTTTTAAAGTCATGGTCGAACGGACTTGCAAGTTCATTGAAGAGTCCGACCTCCTCGCAGTTCTTCAGGAAGCGGGTAGGTGTGGGGGTTTGGTCTGCCAACAGAAGCAAACCTTCAGTGAAAGACTGATATGAATTATCAATTATATTTAAATATTCTAACTTTAAGAGCACTTACCAGCAATGATGACACTGTCATTCCTTGCTGGGCCAAACTTTAGTGTCATCTCATGTTTGTGTTTGTGGACAGCCAAGTGATCCTCATTTGTAAACCTCTATGTGACGTCAAAAAAGAGGACAGGCAGCACAGCGAGACTGTTTGGAAAAGTTCTGAAGCATCTGTTTGTAGTTTAAGCTTTGAATAAAGTGCAGTAAGTAATGTTTATCTCAAATATCTTTTTTTTCTTTTAAATTCTCAGATTACAACAATTATAACAGTTGTTGCTCTTGCTTCATTAAAAGCTTTGAACATACACATGTGCTTCGGGTTTTTCTAATGTTCTTTTACATTTACATTTTAATTTTGGCACAATTGATGCTAATCCACTTCACTAAATCAGCTTAATCTGTAAATACACATCATATCTTTCATGAATACAGGATTTCACTAGCAGGGCTTGTCCTGCTTTTCTTGGGCTTGCATGCATTTTAGGCCAAGAAGAACTAAGAAATAATAATGACAAATACATAACCAAATAAATACAATAATTCCATTTCTGGCAATGTGGAGAAATCACATATTTTTACATGCGAACAATGAAAAACTCTGGGACGTGCAATTTATTAGAAAAAAAATTGTAACAATTGCAACAAACAAATAGGAGCAGTTGAATTAGTTTTAGTAAATTTTGGTACAAAATATAAGTAATCTGTTACCTGTTGCTATAAGCACTGTACTTATGCATATATAGAGAGGGTAATTTTAAATAGTGGCACACAGAGATGACTTACCTGTCCACACCCAGGAGCAGTACATTGGAAGGGTTTATCATCACTCATATTAAGGAATTCCTGTTATGTCACCCTAAAATAAAATAGGAAAATGCCATCAAACATTAAAAAAGTGGTGATGTTTTTCCCCAAGGCTGAACTGCAAAAAACGAGGATGGGTCTTTCGAGATGTAAAATAAACATTATGGCTATGGCAAAACTGAATTTAAGCACACGCAGGCTACAGTGCTAATATCGGCTAATGACCGACAAACGGACAGCTGGACTGACACAGTGACGGTGGAAGTCTTGAGAAAGGTCAGCTAGAAATTTGGACAAAGCACATCGGTGATGGGCGGCTGCTTTGCTTGTTTACACCTCAGTGTCATGAGAAAAGACCTCAATCCTCGGTCCATTCATTTTGGTCCAAAAACGCGGCTGAAGACATCTTGAGCTACTCTTCGCTTACACTCCTACCGCTTTATGTGTTTTAAATAATCTCATAATGAAAAATATTCAGACCGAACCTGTAACGTTATTATAGGGAGCGATTATCTGTTCCAGTTGCTTCCATGGAATAGGCTGAGCGCTGCGTTAACATACAACCGTCGCCATATTTGGACCTAAATATCACTGTAAACAGAGCAGATGTCAACGTTTATTTCGAGGCCGTTTCGTTAAACCGGAGCAAAAGTTTCACGCGGTGTCAGAAATGATGTCTTTCACAACCGCTTTGTAGGCATTTGCTGTCAGTTTATGTGGTCACTTACCCCTCAGCCACAACCCTTGGTTTCCAAAATCCCACGTCTGTATCAAAATATCGCGAGAGCAGCCGGGCCTCTTCCGTAAGCGTCACGCTTAGACAAAGCCATGTCTGTCATGCTCATTTTTTTCCCCGTCTTATTTTTTCTATGTTCTGTACTTGAACTTGTATGAGCGATTGTTTGCGTATTGTTTCTAAATAAAATCTTAAAAACAAACTATCATTTTTTGTGTGTTGGACCTTCACCAAGCATGTTCTAAATACAGACAAGTAATTAATTTAATATCCCCTTCAGATGTATAAAGCATATATAGCTGCTCTGCTTTCAGCAATTATGTTTGAATGCTTCTCAAGTTAGTACTTATTAAATTTCTTAAACTCCATTAAAATCTCTTTCTATTGACTTACCCTGGAGGTCTCAAGCTATGACATCCCGTTTTTGAAAGTTGCACACTGCCTCACAAATTTCTCAAAAAAGTTTCATTGTTAGTCTCACCATGGTATCCTGTGTTAACTTCTAAAGATAGCATCACTCGTTTAGGATTATTTATTCAATAACTATAACTTACTTGATTTACTTAACTTTTATATTCTAAGGCTATTATCCAGGACTATTAAATCGATCAATGCATACACATTTGCTTTCAGCGTAATTAAGTGTTTTGTACTATTGAAACATTTTTGCTATTATTTTGAAAGTTTTGAGCTGCACCTGTATTTTTTCTTGATCAATTTCTGTCCGTTTCTCTTGGATATCAAAACTGCTTTTCCTATAAACCGTATTAAGCTCATCTCTAGTTCCCAAGGTGACATGTTCAAATGGATTTTGCCTAACAAGAGATCAAAATGAAAGAAAGTTCAATTTACAATTAAATTAAATTGGGGAGGGGAAAAAAAGCAGACTTTTTTCCTCTGGAGAACCTATTATATTCAACTTTAGTCCAGTCAAAGCAGCCTATTCCAGCAAGGCTTTTCGAGGTTCAAAGAAGTCAAAAAAAGCCTTGTATAACTCAATTTAATCATCTATATTTATTTCATGTCATTTACAAAAGCAAGCACCCACTTGCTGCCTAATTACAGTGCTATTTAACTGCAGCTGAACCAAAAATCCATTACGGTGGACCCACTAAACCTTGCAGGTGATGTTCTAAGAAAACAAGGCTGATTCAGAAAAGATGACATTCATGAAAGCTGATTTCTCTCTGCCATTTTAGCATGATATTCCAGACATAGAAGTTACTGCCATTGTTAAATATTCAAATACATGTATTTTAATCACGTAATTTCTTACATTTGTACAATACATGTTTTTCTTATTTCGACAGTGTCTGAAAGATTTGAAAATGTACATTTCCATGACACCAACACGGAACAATTTTGGTAGCCACAATAAAATATGTAGTCACATCTGTAATGAAAGTGTTGATGACAGCAGAGTTTTTACATAGCAAACAGGATAAGGAAAGCGACCATCAAACAGAACAGTCCCATGGCTTCAGACAGGGCAAATCCCAGGATGGCATATGAGAACAGCTGCTGCTTCAGAGATGGGTTCCTGCAAACAAGAACAAACTGTCAATACATCAATGAAATGCGAAGCATGCCCAAAATATATTAATCCAAACCCAAGTTTTTACTTTTTCTATGAAAACAAACCTAGCATAGCCAATGATGAGACTGCCGAAAACGGTTCCGATTCCAGCTCCGGATCCGGCTACTCCGACGGTAGCAGCTCCAGCTCCAATAAACTTGGCAGCGGTGTCAATGTCCCTGCTGACAGCGCTGGTCTGGAAGCCCCTCAGTGTGACCTGGGTGAGAGGGCTCTGTGGCATCACAGCAACACTGCTCTGGAGACAAAAGACGACAAAAACTGAGAGCTTGAATCTTTAAGACTAATGCAATGAGATATGAGCTGGCAACAGTGCTGAAACAAATTGTACTGGTGGTAGGAATATCTGATTAGACAATGACTTAATTCTAATTTAAGTGACAATATTTGGAGAATCCACACAATTTTTCAAAGCTGCATACTATTCTTTATGGAATATTAAACTTTTTTCTGGCTCGTGGTCAAATTAAACTGAATCACAGTGGGGTCCAGATATTTATAATGGACACTTTGAATAAAGTCTATCTTCTTTCGTTTTCAGCTTTGAAGACTAAAACTCATTAATTAAAATTACGTAAAGGTATTAAAGTGGTAGAATGACAGTGGCAGTCCCAGCCTTCACAGCCAGGATTTCTTTTTACCTCTGTTTTGGTCTCAGGCCTGGACAGCACAGAGGCAGACAGGGGTCTGTAAAGAGCCCGGGAACCAGCACGGACCTGCAGCAACAGCACAGTACAAGTTTAACACACAGACAAGCTCATTAGGACATGAAACATTGCTGGTCGCTATTCCTAGTCTGCAGGAACATGAGCAGGTGGAAGGCACCTTGAATGTCACTTTGACAATCACTACAATGTACACACTTCATGACCTGTGGCCTTTCACGATCTGAGAACAATGTGTTCTGTCAAAGTCACTCAGTGACATAAAAGGTTCTTGTTAATCTGTATCGGTCACATTTAATTATAAAAGTCGGCTGACATCCCCAGACACTGCCCTACAGTAATTTATAATTATTAGCTATACTGCTAGAGCTGCCAGAGGCACAAGTATGACCTTGGAAGACTGTAAACCTTGGCTACAACAATTCAGGAGCTAATAATGTTCAAATGGAGAAGGGGATTCTTTCTGCATGAATTGCACAGCCCTTTTTATGAGGTTCCAGGTGAACTCTGCACTGCATTCAGCTAACAGAGGCTTGCAATGACCTTAGCTAACGGCCATTGTAGAAAATGTCCGCTGCGAGCTAAAGCAAAGGCGCACTAGCTTTTGTTAACAAATACCTGCATGCACCTTCTTCATTAACAATAACACTACAATCATATTGCATATAGAGTCTGTCACTCTGAGCTTGAGCGTTAACGTTAAGTTAGCATGCTAGCATAAACTGCAGATACCCTTGTCAAGCGGCTACAGTCAAGTTCAACCAGAGGCCCACCGGATTTTCTGGTTCTATTAGGAAAGCGGGACTCAAACTCGCAGCACGGAAACACACCACACAATGCAAACTCACCAGAGCCGGCGTGGAGACGAATTTTGCACAGGCGTACATTTTTCTACTTTAGGTAGTTTTAACCGGTTCGGTCAAATCTGGTTGAAGCCCGGGTCTCTCTGAGGAAGGAAGAGCGGAGAGAAGTAAGGTCATACGAGTGTAAAAATGCTCCAGAGAAAAAATAAATGCGTTCATGTGCACATTCACATCCATCCTGCATGCTATCCTCACTTGCGCCCTGCAGAGTTTGGTAAAGAGAGAGGATGAAAGCGGATTTGTGGAGATACAATTCTCATTCAAACTGCCATTACACACTTACCGACTGCAGAGGTCGAACCACAGTGGAAGAGGACGCATGCGCGATTTGACGTAAGTAGGTTCCCGGATGATGACAAGGGAAGGTCATTTCACCAAAACTTTATTTAAAACGGCGCCTGTGGCAACGTTCATTCACAAAGCTAACTGTGCACTGATTGTATAAACCTATTTGTTTATTTACAGTGTTTATGATGGATGCATTTTCACAGTGTGAACAAAATCAACGTATCTGATAAGTTAATTATTAAGAAGGATAATAAAGGTGTGTTTATATATAATTCTCACGCGTTCTAATGAGAGAAATTGACAGCTAACGTTAATGTTTCTTTTTCTGCTATGTAAACCTGAATGAGCGCCAGTAAAACTGGATGTAGGCCACAAAAATTTAAATTAAGGAACAAAATAGGTGAGCATAAAATGCTCATGAGTGCAATAGCCAACCATGGCTCCAAGGGTAAACTGAGCTGTTGGGCCCTATTCAGTTAAAAAGCTAATAATAAAATGCAACATGTGGCTAAAGCTAACACATTGAGACAAGACAGGTAATTAAAAAAAAAAAAAAAGTCTGCAAAGACCTGTACATTTAACTCATCTCTTTCCATATGTCTTAGCCACACGCGACCTCACACGAATTAAAATGAGGAACTATATTGCAATTGGTGCCAAAATGTTACATTAAGCATCCTTGAAATTACATGAAGGGAAAATCAACGGGTGAAACTTGGACTTTATGGGTTATTTTATTTATTTAAAACCATATTCAATGATATAATAAAATATACAACTTATTAGCCATGAAAATTTTTCTGTAGGGAAACAAAATCTATCAGTAAAGTTGTTGCCAGTGACATAATGATGCCTGTTACTGAATGTTCTAGCACTGTGGCAGCAGACCTTGGCTAAACTGTGGGAACGACAGTCTCCGCCAGGGCTGGAAATTCTTCATCACAGCACGTCTGCGGGTCAAACCAGGAAATAGGCGCAATTCAGAAGAGGTTAGCGTGATCCTGACTAGGTAAAGAGAGACCATGTGCTTCCCCTTCCTGCATACTTGTATACAGGGACAGTTAAGAGCACAGTGACACCTGCTCAGTGGATCAAAAATGTAGCTAAAAAGGTGACTTCCTAAAAAAAAAAGTTACTAACTCTGAAAGATGTTTTGTTTTTGTTTTTTTGGTCAAAGGTCAACAGTCTGCGAGACTCAAAATTTTCAACTAGTGTTTCAAAATGAGTTTTTCTGTCATAACAAAGCCTGCCTGCTGCTGTTCACTGCTGTCACCTGTTGTGGTGTGAATTTCACACTCTGCCCAGAGAGGCTGGTGGCTCGGGCTCTTGCCTGTGCATCCTACAGGCTGAGGGTGGAGCTGTGGCTACCAGCGCCGGGTGGATTTGTAATCATGATGAATGGCTCCACAGCAGCTGGTCTGTGATGGAAAGGTAATGAGCACAGGGATTGTGCCTTTGCTGCACACTGGCTTTAAGGAGGGAATGTCCCAGTGCCTCCTCAGGTATGATCACTGCAGTTTGAAGCCGTGGGTTCCTGACCTCACTGAGTACAAACAAACAGACCATCAAACACATACCAAAGACGACTGTGAAGGATCATAGAACAGCAACTCTCATCCATCCTGTATTTTTCTATTACGTTCACTCCCACTTTACTATGTTATATTCTATTTTGCTCTATTCTCTTCAGTTCAGTTCTATCAGTTCTATTATTCACTTCTGCTCTGTTATGTTTCATCCTATTTAATTCTGCTTTATTCTGGTATGTTACATCCTGTTATATTATGTTCTGTCCTATTCTGTTTTCTTTTACTGTTTTCTGTTCTATATTGTTTTACCCTATTGTTATTTTCTTTTTTTCTTCCAGTCTACTCTGTTCCGTTCTTATATTCTGTACCTTTTTGATTAATGTTTTTTGTCTTCCAATCTTCTTTTGTGTTTTGTTCTACTCTGTTGTAGGTAGCGTTTGTTCCACAAGTTAATTTTACGCTTCTTCACTTTGCAGTAACTGTAGTGAGCCAAGTAGTTCATTTTTAAAAGTGTATTTCAAATTATTGCACATATGATCATGCGTTAGACACAGCCGATGCAGTGCTCAAACCAAACATATGTTTCATGACACCACAAAAGAAACATAATATATTCTGGTATAACAATGTCTCGTGTTTACTAATTATTGTATCATAAAGACACAAATCTGTTACTGCTCCGTGTCATGCAAAGTCCAGCCTGAGACAGAGAATAAGCTTGAATCTTGCTTGTAGCAGTTTGAAATCAGAACAAGGTCATTTCTGTAAAGGTCCAGCAGAGGGTGCAATAGGGTCTAATGTGATCATAGCCTTTGTTGCTGGGGTCACGGTGACTGCACGAAAGAGATGAGAAAACATAGACTCTGCACAACAATATTGTTCAAGATCCAATGGCAAAAGAATATTTTCTGAACTTGATGTAGGACTAAATAATATCACATTGATAAAATACTTAGTTCTCGTTTTTAACACAGTGTACCTGCTTTGATCTAACCTTTTTAATCTTTCTGTTACATTAGTAGGTGGAGAAAATGAGCTTTGAGCACAAAAATGTCAAATTAAAGATTTTTTAATATCACTCTGCTGATGTTTTATTTCTTTTAATGCAATTGTAGAATGTAAGAATGTATTATAAGCCTGAGTGTAATGCAGTCACTAATAGGTCAGCGCTAACCCCATGGTAAAATATGAAAATTTACAATATATTAATTGCAAGACGGCACATATCAAAGTGGCCGTTAACTACTTGAGGTCAATGTCACACTGTCTAATTAACCAGGCAGCGGCTGTGTGGTCCTACATGGCTGTGGAAGGTGGAGAGAGCAGGCGATCTCACGCACCCCCCCCTCCACCCTTTACCCACCTTTTACTTCCTCCCATTCAGAGGCACGCACGCACTTGCTGTCTGAGTTGCATAGAACACTGAGACATTCCATTTGCATGCCCGCCCCATCAAGCTGGATGCACTCAGACTGGTAATAAAAGGCATTGACCCCCTTAACCTTTATGAATTACAATTTGTGCCTGCAGCACGTCCTGTCAGAGGCCTCAGAAAAGCAGGCACCTCAGCCAGGGTGTGTGCGTGTTGTTTTGCAGTTGTTAAGGAGAGGGGAAAAGGTTTTTACAGCTCCTCGTCGGAGCTCCTGACAAGCAGGGAGGAGGCGGTCTGACAGCAGAAGCAGGGTAGGGAGGGACTGCAGCGCCGCTGATGGCTCCATGCTAATCTCCATTTCTGGATGCTGCATGAAACTACTGAGGCTCCTTTCTTTGTCAAGACCAAGGATACACAGCCTGCGGGGCTGCACTTCATCTGCTTTCTACAGCTGATTTCTTACTTTCCTGTGCATCTCTGATGGCAGTTCTCTCTCTTAAAAGTACTAACAAAAGCCGATAACAGATCAATCAGAGAGTCCTTTATAAAAGTTTTCTGCGTAAGTCATGGGGATAAACAGAACTCAGGAAAGAAAGCCTTAGTACAACTCTTGTTAGGTAGACAATAAGAACTGAACTACAGAAAATTAAGTCATCACCGTATTCAGTTTTTCACCCAGTTCACTCACACTTCACTTTGATAAGCACCAAAAAACAGGTTTTCTCTGTTAGGAGAAATACAGCAATTAGTTCTACATTTTAAAAAAAGCTTTCTGTATCTCTAGTAGGTCCAGTTACATTTTGCTTCATGACTAACTGAAACATTACCTCTTCCTTGAAAGACAGAGAGGTAGACTTGATACCTGAGGTCTAGTTGGGAGTGAAACAATACCTCGCATTACCCCAAAATTTGGTAGAATCAAAGTTTAGGTGTTTGATCTTTATAACGTTCCATGTACAGCAGGCTGCAGACTCACACTTGTGAGTGTAATTTCAATTTATTTCAAAGATCAGTCCTCATGAAAGCAGATTATGAAATGTATAAGTCAAAGCATTACGTTAATTGTTATTTAATCTACTTTACAGTCCATATTATTGAAGTGCTGCAAGATGTTCTGAAGCTCAGAGGCAGCACGTAGCAGGAAAAGTCAACCTAGATAAAATAGGCTGTGAATCTAAATAAAATATGAAGGTGCCACTTTTTTCAGGGTGGCACAGTTGATAATTACAGCAGCGATTATCGTACACCATGATAACACTAGCAGTTTATTCCCTGAGCAGGTGGGAAATCAGGTGCAGACTGAATCCAGGTCACTTGTTTTAAGGACCTGCACACAAACCATAGCTCTGCAAAGACTCAGGCGGCGAAATCTTTTCAGAAAAACGAGTTTCTTTAACCCGTGTGGGTCATGCAGACAACCTGAGAACGCTTTTTCACGGAGAGTGTAAACAGCCTTCAAGCAGCTGGTCCAATAATCCACAGTAAGAGCAGACAGGCAGATCTCTGATACGGCTGGAAATCATCCCACAGAAATGCACCGAGCCTTCTTTATCTCTGAAAGATTTAAAGGACATTAGCATTCGCAAAATTGATTTTTCAACAAATCCATAATAACACTGATCTTTGTGCTGCTGGTGAAGAGAGAGTTGAAAGTAGTGCAAGAAACGCTGAGGCTTGCAGTATTATTAGTCTTTATCTTGACTTTTTAGCTAAGTCTGTAACATCTCTGTATCCACTGGAGGCTCAATGCTCAGCTATGTTGAACTCAAACAGCGTGATTTTTGTTAAATAATTCTTTAACAGCAGCAGAATAATGCTAATACTGGCTGACACTGTGTTCTCACAAACACTGGCGTGAACGGAGCTTTATTCCTCTTTCCTTCCTCTGTTTAACATCAGGAAATTCAGGCAGTGGCTGTGTGAACAGGAGCGTGGCTGACAGGGGCAGCCGTGCGATGATTGGTTTACGGATCTGCGCCTTTTCTAGCGACTTCAAGGTCACCAAGATTTACAATCAAATGGCTTATGACACTTTAGTAAAAAGCCACCAAAAGCTGATGACAAGAAGAGAAAACGAGGCGGCTACTTCAGAGGGATCTGCTTGACCTCATACTGTGGTCCATTACTGGGACGTACTGTTGTCTGTTTTTATTATAACACCTAACAAAGACGTGCATGTTAGTTTCAGCAGACAGAAGGTTGTTAAGGACGGCATATGGAGGCTGGCTTTGATAGACAGACAGTGTATGGTGCACGCAGTATAGTGGATTAGAAGAACGGTTCGTTTCAAGCTCCAGTCAAACTGCAGTTACAGACTACTACACCAAAGAGCAATTAAATATGATTTAAAGGCCGATCTGTAATGGCAGTGTGCTGCCCCCTATTGAAATATTATTGCCCCACTACTTATTCTTTTAGATGGTGATTTAGTGAGGTGTTTGGTCGAGTGGCTGAGTGTGGAGGCTGTCCCAGCTTTGTCCTTTATTAAACAAAACAAATCTAGATCCAAAGATAATGATAGATTCATAATATTCAACCTCTAAGCTTACTTTTTACCACTTGTCACTCTTTAATTAATGTAAAAATATTCCCCCCAAAATCCTTACATGCAATAAAACGAACAGGTTTTGTCTCAATCATTGACAGAATTACATTACCAGCATTGGATATGAGACTTGTTACACATAAGCTGATACTCGAGGCATGTTTACTTAGCACTCATATGGAACGCTGTTGATTTTTATGGGGCGCATATGGCTGCATTTTATTGTGCTCAATTAAGTTGCTTTAAACCAGGATTAACTTTTTGGAGCGGCGGTCCGTTGCGTAACGTCTCCTCGCTCGGAGCTGTTCACCGCGCAGCTGCTGCGAGCGTCTCTCCAGCAGCAGCGCTCACAGACTGGGGTGTCAAGTATGAGGCTGTCACAACAATATTAAGTAAAAGAGCCCTTCCTGCTCTTAATGGCCTGACCTACATCCCAGTTCAGAGAGCTCATAAAGGCGGTCTGGTGTAGGTCCTGGTGCTGCACAATGTCACTCACAGATCCCCAACTCAGCAAGATCCGGAATGCTCAATTAGTTGCTTTTACAGGCCCCATTAATATGCATTAACTCTCTTACCAATGCACAAGCACAGACAAACAGTCGCTGCTGGCAACTTATCAGCCAGGTAAAAGATTTTTCTTAACCCTTTCCAGCACATAAAGAATTCGGGCATCATAAAAACCTTTTGTAGAAATAAAAAGGGAGCAGAACTGAAATAAATAAGTTTAGGTCAAAGTGCAGAATGTAACCACACAAAACATCAGTACATATTTGATGTATTTGTACTTTACTTGAGTATTAATGCTACTTTATATCTCTGCTCCACTGCATGTTGGACAGAAATGTTTTGTTATTTCCACCAAACATGCAACATTTTCCCAGCTTCTAAAATTTGAATATTTGCCGCATTTTTTGACATATACAGAAAACAGACTGAACAGTTTAGGGTTCAGGATTATGGTCCGATAAATACAACACCTGAATGCATCTTGA
>JAQLOL010000005.1:12725638-12756199 GCA_029783665.1 Naso thynnoides | reverse complement strand
CACAATAAACCGATCTGGCACACAGCAAGCTGAATAAATCATGGCACTTTATTATCCTGTCACTAGTCTGCTTCCTGCAAGAGTGTTTACCCTGTCCATGGCCCTGCGATTGTGGCTGTTCAGTGTACATTAAGACAGACATAATTGAGATTGTGGGCGGCCGAAAGTGCAGGGCTCAACCTGTTGTCGTTAATCTGTCATATTGTCGAGAGTCACAGCAGCAGTGACCTACGGGAGGCTCCACCTTGGAGGCACGGCTGACGGCGCTTTGTTGTTCATGGCACAGGGCCTCACCTATTTTAAGTTTATTGGCTTGCCACCAACGGAGAACCCAAAGAAGGCGTAATCTATTGCCTGACCTCTGACTTCAATCTCCTGGCTCTGTTGCTAATCCACGTCGGGTACTTTATGATTAGCAGTGACTCTCTTAAAACTCATCACCTCCACACTGCACGCTGGTATTCATGATTTGAATGATTAAGGATCAGACTAGGCTTCTTATTTTGAGATGTTATGATGAAAAATAAGTCAGAAAGCTCAGTGGAGTGAACAGCCATGCCGAGCATTATGAAAGCTTAATACTGCTCTTTGTAATATACTAAATTATACAGGCAATCAATCTGAATTAATTGGTAGCCCTTCAGATAGCAGCAGGTTCTGTCTAAATTAGATTACTGATGGCTGTGCTGAAAATTTGCCTTCACTTTGTACAAATTAAAGCTCTGGAAAAGCATTTAGAAAATAACAAGATATAAATGAATGCAATCGTACTGTTGGAAAAGGTGCTTTTTACAATCACACAACATATTAGAAATAATAGCTAAATCTTGCCTCGGCGGCCTGTTATTAATTACCTGGCAAATAGAAGCTGTCTGTTTTCACACTGAGTTATAGTGGTGGTGAGAGATCAGCAAAGAAAATTAAACAGCAATCAAACTGCATTTCTATCATCATAATTCTGAGTGTCAGAATCACCTTTCCCAAGATGGCTCACAGCAGCACAACAAATCCTAGTTTTTATTAAGTGGCTCAATTTGCCGCTGTTCATATTTTATATTTATGCTGCATTACAGCAGCGTCATACATGTATCCTGCTCTTCTTCTCGGCAACATGATTCATTACATGCAGAAATATGAGAATGCTGCCATGAAACTGAGTTTAATTGATAGTTAGAGAAGATGCAGCTGTAATCTGTGGCATCCTCTGTGCAAAGTAGCACGATATGTTTACGCCACACTGACACAGAAACAGCAGCGGTAACACCGAAGCCTCTGCAAGGTTTTTTATCACCTTTTATGCGGCTCTGATTTTTGCGCCTCAAACACTCACAAAGCAGCCGCTTAAATCTCAAAGAGGATGTGAGTATCTGGCTGTGTGTCTTCAGAATGTGGCTCCTTTTATAGCGGGCGGTTATATCAGCCTGGAGACCCATAAGTTATGAAATGTCAGGATCCTATGCATTCTAATTGAGTGTGGAACAGTTAATGGCTGTGGAAATTCAGCCACTTGACGTCTTATTCCCCAGTGTGCCGTTTCACAGCCAAGCCCATGAGCCTCAATTAAATGACAAAATGGGCCCATTCCTGAAAATAACAACAATAAAAACACAAGCCTGTATAGCAATAATATCAGGTCTCACCTTGAATCAACAATGGTCACAGCTTGCAAATGGCTAAACAGAGACACAGTGATTAGAGCAGAGACAGGGGGGCACATGTGAGATATTTCTCAGCAGCTTATTAAGGGAATATACTGTGGTAAGGCTGCAACTAATGATTATTTTCATTATCAATTAATGGTTAAGGCCATAAAATTTTAAAAAACAGTGTTTAAAAAATGGCCATTAAATTTCCCAAAGCCCAGGCTGACGACTTCAAATTTTTTCTCTCCATACAAAACCTCAAAATATTCATTTAACTTGCAAAGATAACAACAAAATTCTTCAAATTAGGGCTGGGCAATATAAAGTTACATCGAATCAAGATATGAGACTATATTGTCTTATATATTGGATATTGTTATATCTTGATACAGAGTAAATGGTGCTTTTTCCTTATTTTAAAGGCTGCGTTACAGTAAAGTGATGTCATTTTCTCAGTTTATCAGACAGTTCTACTTGTTTTAATGCTCGCCTTTACCAACTTAGGCATTATAGCTACATAATTAACCATTATTGGTCAAAAATAGAATTGTGTTCAAATTTTTGAGATACCGATATCCATCCCTACAATATTGTTTTTGTTTTTTGTAATGTTCTATTCTGTCTCGCAGTTCTAGCATTAATGAAGTGCTTCTGAGGAGAAAAGAAATATTGAGATATGCATTGTGTATTGAGATAAAGCCAAAAAATATTGCGATTTAATTTGCAGCCAATATTGCCCAGCCCTAAAACAAATATTAATATAATTCTCGGTATAAATGATTTGGATTCTTGCTAAAAAATAACTTAAAGCTATATTATGTAACATTTTAGCAACAATTACAGCACAATTCCTTACTTTAACCTCATGACCTTTTTTGTAAGTGGCTAAAAAAGGAGGTCAAACTGCTTGAAATCATTTTACCTCTAAAGTAACTGCAGTTTTGCTGTTTGTAAAGTTTTTGTAATGTACCGGTCCCATGCGCTCTAGTGGATAGGATTCCTGTTTTTTTTTTTTTTTTTACCCAAGTGGCCCGAGTTCAGTTTACTGTCACTTTCAGTCAACATTCATTAAGCTAACATGCATTTTTGTACTTCTATGGCACTGTTTAAACAAGTCTTCAACCCCTGCACATACTTTACACAAATAATTTTGATCTCCATGAATTACATTGTAATTGGTGCTGACACTGTACACACAGCTCATTTTAAGCAAAAAATTCATCATGAAAATAGTTGCTCTTGATCAACTCATCGTTTCAGCTTCATATTGTACATTATTGTGTTAAAAATACATGGATGGTAATAGTGTGAAAAATACAGCACCTTATAAATCATTTGCCTTACCCTCTGTTACATAACTAAACTCCTTTCTACCCACATAAAACGGAAAACTTCATCAAGAGTAAATGTCATTTTTGTTTTTACGAGCCACGATTTTAGCCAGTCGTGGCTACAGAGTTTTGAGCCACCTCCCTATGTTTGTATTTCAAGCGTAATTCATTTGGCGGAAAAGAGACAAAACACTATAAACAACCTTAAAGATAGCATTATCATTATAATTATTATTATTTAAATTTTCTATAGATACCTTGAAAGGCTTGTTATCAGAGATTCTTTGAGTAACAATAATCGTGGTGAAAATCTGATATAAAGCCTTACTGCAGTTTAAAAAAAAGCTAATTGTTTAATATGTATTCGAATGAATGAAAAAAGGATCTAATCACCTCCGTTTCTGTCACACAGCAGGTAAAACTCGGCCTGTCCACTGCACCCACAGGACGAGCACAAGTTTCTTTCAGACTCAGTCCTACTTTTTCTGCCAAACTAGATCATGTCCCAAAATATATCCCCCCCCAAAACTTAAAGTTACCTTTGTGTCACTGAGCAAAACTTTTAAAAATCTAGAATCAATAACACCTACACCTTTTCCCATTTTCAGCAGATGTGTGCAATCTATAAATACACGTGGAGCATGTCCTATTAAATCCTGTGATATGGTAAGGGCCTTAATATTGACCCACTCCTGATTGGAGAGGGTTTTTTTCACACCCTTGCTTATTGTTTTTATGACTCTTTGACTTTAACCCCTCTACTGCTTCGCTGGTTTCATGCACCAAACAATAACTTTTCAATAATTCAATTTATAGCTTGCGATAAATGGAATTCAAAGGACAATGCTGTTGCAAATGAACATGGAGGACGCTTTTGGCTCCAGCAACGCCGCGTTTGCCAGAGGAAAGAGAGAATATTTATTTTACGGTTGCCTCACATTCCCATTAAAACGAGGAAGCTACATTTCCAAGCGTGTGGTATAAATGTAATATAGAGAGTTAAAAGAGACAGATGGTGGAGTGAAACTCTCATGTGGCAACGCTGTGCAACGGTACCACTGCAGCCAGTGCCAATGAAGAAACCCTCCCAACACCATCCAAGGCCAGATTACATCTATTAATACATGTTCATGTGCCTGCTCACATACATGTTCATGTGTGTCCAATCCTGACACACACGTGGCCACATCTTCTTCATCATTTATTTTTAATGGCACAACACTGAGGCGTGATATGTGGAAATGGATCTGAGACACAAGCACAGAAATGAATTACCCTCCTATTCATTTATCCAGGCCTTTCTGTCAATCAGGGCAATAATCAGATCTAACTCATTCAAATTTTGAGAAAATGAAGGATGCATTCCTTCCAATTTTCAATTTGGAAGTGGCGACTATGGCCATGATGAATGTCTGAATAGTCCATCTTCTTCCTCTCATTTCTCCTAACCTTTCTTGACAGCTTAGATATTGCCTACCTGGTAATTTGCTCTACAATAATTGTTACTGTGAGATTTCCCCCTGCTTTTAACAAGGATTCTTAACACCCTCTGTAGGTGACAAAATGCAATTACAAACACAAGTGCCCCCATCGTGACTGGTCATCAGCAGCTGCCACCTCCATTCCGCAGCCCCAACTGGCTCCATTAATGAAAAAACAAAAACAAACAAAAGACATGCAGACAGATTCAGCAAACATTTGCCACGAATAAAACTTTAATTAAAAGATATGAAGCTGTTTTATTGATTAACAACATCAGTGATTAAAGTGTACGGCTGACATTTTTTTTCCAGGCTTGCTGTTACGTTCCCTCTCAGAGATCATTTATTTGTTGCGCGGCCCTGTTTATTGATAAGCGTGTTTGATGAATGCAGATGCGGCCATTTGGAGAGCGTGCTCGCTGATGGAGCGATCATATTGTGCGAAACACCAGGCTCGGGCAAGAACAGCTGTTGCGGCTCCATCCGCTGGGACGCCATGTTTCACCACCACCCCAAGTGCTCTAACAGGCGAGCTGCTGTAAAGCTGCAACCAAGATAATCCCAGCGTCCTAACAACTCTATGAATTTTATGACACATCACCGCAGCTCTCTCATCTCTGTCCAGCACTAAAAGCTTAACTACTGGACTAATTGCTATGGCTATATTCATCTCTCTGATAATCCTTTGGTGATTACATTTTGTGTTCAATAGCAGGCTTATCCTTCAATTAAAGGGATTATTAACCTTTAAAACAGAGCCATGTGGGATTAAACCCTCGAAAGTTAGTGTCAAAAGAAATTTCTTTTTTGCAAAACAAGCTAAAAAAAGAAGTGCATCATTCCAAATCATAATCAGGAGACTGTGGGCTGGTCGTAAGCCTCATAGCTGCAAAACAATGCATGTTAACAGCAATAAGCCATCATCCATATCTCCTTCCAATTAAAGTCAGACAGAATGCTGACACATTACGCCTGGGGGGCAACAATCAGTGCAAAGAGATGGATAATGATACAGTTCTGACCAGAGAGAATCTAAACATGGTGAGAACAAGGCGAAAGGGTGAATGAGTCAATGATACAAACAACCATAACACAGCAGTGAGATCTTTGCCATGATGAGCCTTCAAGGTTTTTCTCCTCAGGAGCAGGTGAGTTCAAAGTTCAAAGTCAGCCTAAGTGGAGCGTGATTGAAAATCATTGGGGATCTTAAACAATATGAGTGCATTTTCACACCAGGAAGGGGGTGTACTGATGTGGTTTGAGGACGAATCATTGATCGACATGAGGCCTCTTTACGAAAACGTGAAAAACTGCAGAGGAGGAACACATGCTCTGATTAGTCTGCAAATACATGAATATTGAAGATGTTAGGTTGATACCTTCCATGTCATGGTTGCTGCGATGGTCTTCCAATGCGGTACCATTTTGTCTGATCAATATCTGCTCGCATCAATAATGTAACAGGACTATTTGGCACCAGTGAGGTGAACATGAACCATGAGCGAGAGCCCGCGATGCAGAACCTCCCTGAAGCTGAGTCAAGCAGTTAGAATCAAGAGCTGTTTGCCCATGCCAAAGCCACGCTGCATTATCCAGAGCAAGTCTTCATTTGAATGTCCTAATTAGTTAATTAGTTGGTGGTTAAGGATGATATGAGCATCTCATCAATCTCTCTATCTCTAAAAATAAACACCCTGGGACGGCGGCGGTGAGTCATTAGAATACTGATGACTGTGGGAAGTGTCTGTGAGGATTAGAGGTCTGCTTCTGACACTCCATATTTCCACAAACCAGCCGGCTCCATAAAGAAGACTAAAGAGCCATTGCTGTGAGCATTGTATGGATGACAAGCCAAGCATGACATAATGAGTTTACAGAAAGTCTGAGGAGCTCAATTAATGTGTTTTCATGCGTAGCTTTTGGGATCCATTTACTTGTTTATCACTTATGGAGGGAAAATGAGAATTAGACATGAGAATGAAAGTTGATTTCACATGCGCAAATGATTAAAAACAAGTTTATTTTAAGAAAGTATTTGTTGGGGTTTTTAAATTGTATTAAAGAGGCTGTTCTAACTCCTACAGAACTCCTTAGTCTCCATGTGGACTTTATAACAATTACTATAGGTGATGTAAAAGCAGTGCAAGGTTTGTTCTTTATCTCTGCAGTGGAATATACGACGGAAGGAGGAGAAAAAGGGGAGAAGAGGAGGAAAGAATAGGTTAAAAATAGTTAGTATATGGCAGCATATGACTGAGTTTCCAGGGCTCTGAAAATTCACTCTAATTATTCAACAGTATCCCTCTGTCAGCCTTCCCTATATGCATTCCTTTGCGTAGAAGTACAAGTGACTCCAGCTAATATACATAATTCTGCTACTTAATTGGCACGGATCGGGTGAAAGTGGGCTAGGAAACTCCTTAGAGACTAATAGGGGCACATATCATTGGCTCCATCAGAACACTAGTCCCATAGGTGATAGAAGTCAGCAAATATTTCATGAGCTGTGCTATCAAAGTACCTCACCTCTGGAGTCCTGCACACTATCCTGCGAGGAACACTCCCGAAAACAGTCCTGCTGTCAGGTATATTTATAGTAGTTGGACCGATGACTGATGCTAATGCCAAGGAAATTATGCGGTGCACTATTGCTGTCATAACAATATATTAGACTTAAACAGTAAGGTTAACTAAACTGGTCATTTAAGCAATAAATGGGCCACTGATGTTTGTCTGCGTCCAGCTGTCCACAGATACAGATTAGGGTTAATATTACAGTAACTCCTGCTGGTTTTCAGAGACATTGTCCTTGAATTAGCATTGTGTTGATTTAAATATTATTGGTGTTAAAGGGTAAGATTTGCTTTGAGGATAAATGGGGTATTAAGTGAGACTGTCATTAAGAAAAAAGCAAAAGGTTGGGCTTGTGCCAGGAGGAAGCCAAAATAAATGAGAAACGGATGCAGGTACAAACACAGTGAGTAACAAACAGAGAAACTACATCATTAAGTAAAAAAAGTACTGATGACCGACGGGCATCTATAGCCTAATTAAATTAATATTCCAACAGAAGTCCAAGATCAAGATTTTGATGCAGCAATATGAATGTGTTGCGTGTATCATAAGTTAGCATATCAAATAAGGCTGCTGTTCTGTTGTTATTCATGTTAGGAAATGAATGCAACTAATGGATAACAACCAAGCAAAACTCGCCAACACTTAAACATGTAGGTAATCTGTAATGTTGGGAGTAGCCATTTTGCATTAGCACTGATGAGCTCTGTGTGCTTTGTAAGTGTTACTGACTGTTTAGCTAGCTAGCGACCCACACAGGCACTATTTTGCTGTCATTTTTCAGGAGCTTCTCAATGTAAACACAAATGCAAGCCGCCTTTGCTGAGCTGTTTTTCTCCCATTCCTATGCTAGCCTAGTTTGTATTGCCAGTTAGCGTCATAGCTAACGTCAGGAAGGATATTGCTAATCAGAGGCAGAGGAGGCGCGAGTCTTGCCACTAGGCACACTGGGTGGGTGTGTTCAGCAAGTCAGTATAGTCTCCCAGTATTTACCAGGACGAGGTCCATTCTGGTGTCGACGCTGTCACCTCAACATGCTTTCATAAAAAATTAAAACGAACCAACAGACTGAAGGAGGATTTCGGCATCGCCAGAATGACAACAGAGATTACAGAACTGTAATGATATACAGCAGCTCTGACTAAGACTCTGACTCCGTGGACTATGAAGACACAGCAAGCTGGGACAGTGGGCGCAGGGATTTTCACTTCTAACTCCATGATCGAGTTTTCTTCAACCTAAACAGAGTTGGTGAATGTTGGAATGATGAATTTTTTTCAAAATGAGTTAAAGATGCAATTAAGCCTGAGATCGGATGGGCCAGCGCTTGCTGGTCAGCATGTTAACTTCAGTAGATAGATATCTTGGTACCACTATACATTAAGTTTTCCCTTATGAAGGGTTATAAATAGTTTATAAGGTAGGTTATTCCTTAGGTTATAAATACCTTATAAGTCATTAATAAACAGTTATGAGCAAGTCATGGCAATTGGTTTTACTGGTTTATAAATTAGGTAATTAAACAGGTTAGAAATACCTTATAAGTCAATAATAAACAGTTATAAACAAATTCTAGCAATTTTCACACATTGATGCAGGTTCCCTTTTCCCAAGATCAAATCACTGCTGCACTGCATCTGTTCTGTTAAATCTTAGATCTTGCTAGTTCCTTAGCCACTTTATCATGTTGTTTTATCAGTTAGCATGTTCTGTCCCCATCATGGGATATTTGTTATCCACCAATAGGATTATGGTTAGACTTAAGTGCCCTGTCTTATTAGAAACCTAAATTAAGAAGTTTTCCAGCAATTATCCACTACCATAAAGTTGTATTTTGTGATGCTTGGTTGGTATCTCCTTTAGGACAGCATTCCAGTTGTGGCACAGTTGGCAGCCTTCCTTAACTTGGTGTACTACTCACCCATTCCTGGTCCCTCTTTGAGATATCTGTGCCCAGCCTGAACCTTCCTTGGTGTCTTTGTTCACTGAGTTGATTCTCTCCCCATCAAATCTTGATGTTTCTTTGCATTTCATTTTTGTGACCATTTACAAATGAGTTACTAACATTTATAACTGACAACAGGGAGACTTACTGTAAAATGTAAAACACATCACCATTTACCAATGAGTAACTAAAATTAATAACTGGTCATCATTAATGACTTAAAAAGTATTTATAACCTAATTAATGACTTAATTTATAAACAATGTATATGCCTTTAGAGTAGACTTACAGTAAAGTGGTACTGATAGCTTTACAACACTGACTGGAACTAACTAAGATGTTTTAGTGGACATTGTAAAGATGGTTGTAGATGCCCAAAAAGGATAAATAGTAGCCATGACACTGCTCCCCTCTGAGACGTTCTTAAGTACCATTTAGACTTCAGGTTTCTAATGCCCCTTAAATACGAGGGAATCATCTGCCAGCATTCTCTCAAACAGCATGAATTTTAAACTATCCACAGGAGCATTTAACTTTGAGAATGTATTTTGAAGTAATGCTTGTCAGATTATACACTCAAGTGTTAATATGGTGCATAAGAATGAATGGATGGTTTCATGAACAAACCAACAACACTGAACAACACAGTGCACTCCAATAGGATGAGTCTCTTTCACCTTTAACCTATATTGAATGTAGATGGCCACAAAAAAAATAAAAATGACTGGTCTCTTCCTCCTCTGATTGTGCATATTAATCTGTGCCGTCAGCAGCCTTTTGCTAAAACCTAAAACCTTCAGAAACGCCCCACCAACTAGTAAAACAGCACCACAATAAAAGGTTCACACTATATCAAAACAAATTGTGGCCACTAAAGGAATCAATTTCTGACATTTCACCTCTATCAATGAAGAGTTCACTGACCCTGGCTCTCAAATTTACTGCTCTGTACAGCCTCAATCAACGTGTTTGTCAGCAACGCATTTTGTCAAAAGTTTTAGTGTAACACATTGCAGATCATGACGTGTATGGATTTAACGGGCCCTTGAGTCAACCTTTCATGTTGGTCACACAGGATAAATATCTTAGCTCTCAGTGTAATAACACGGGGAGATTTGTGGATGAGCCCACCATTTCTAATCTTAGATCTATTAAAGTGCTTCTGAATGAATCATCAAAGGTACTGATGTCACTATGGACTTGTTAGCTGGATGTTGGAGTCAATAACAATTTGTGATGGGGTTTGTGGGAAGGGTCACAACAGTAACTTTTATCTATCTATCTATCTATCTATCTATCTATCTATCCAAATATAACTTTTTTTTCAGACTACAATACACTTGATTTTTTCAATTACTGTGAGCTCTTTATAGCGGTCAGGAAAGACGTAAGACACAAGATACCAAATCTTTTTTTCCAGGAACAAACTCAACCTACGATCCGCGATCAGAGAGAGGAGAACTACTCAAGCCGAGGATTCCCTCTAAGCAGCAGAGATGACTTTCTCCATCGCGGTAAGAGGCTGTTCGGTTGGCCCGCAGAGAGGGATCATGAGTACAATATTGACTTTAAATTACAGCAATAGCTGCTGCTCATGCTGTCTCAGGACCATGCTGCGGATCAAACACAAAGATCAGGCCAGGATTAGGAGAAAGCCACTGACAAGCACCGAGCTGCCTCTCTGCTGCGGCAGCACGTGCACTCGCACAGCACCTCCCGAATCTCACGCTAAGCTCTCCCCCCGCCTCTCAACATGTTAGACACAGACCTTAGAGTCAGCTCATTTAGATTTCAAAGACAATTGATTGCAAACAAAATTATCTAAACACAGAGGGCGAAGGCAGCCAGATGTGGGTGTAGGCTTTGCGAGGACAGAACTATTCTGAGGACAGGAGGATGACAGCATTTCCTCCCTGATGGTGAAGACTCTCACGTTTTGCTTACAGGATATAGCCGTGCTCTTGCAACGCCTTGTAACTGGGCTTTTATTTTCCTTTTCCTGGCAGTTAAACACAAATAACAGCATGGATGATGGGCTGGGATTCATTGTCTGTGCTCAGGGAGGAGTGCAGGATATGACTGGTGTGATAAATGATCATGCCTGGTGCCTGGCGTGACAAAGGAACTGCGGCACAATCTGCATGTGCTCCATCCTTTTGCCATCATTAGGTGTAATTGGGACTCATGGCGAGGCGTGTTCTTTTTCTGCTGTGGAAGTATGGGGGAATGAAGCTGCAACTCCTAATAGGACAAGCTACAGAAGGGAGACACGTCCAGGCCACTGCTACACCACTCAGAGAATGTCCCAGTATTACAGTGCTGGCCTAAATGGAGGCTCAACGGATACACTATGTGCTTGTCAAATCACCTTAACTCTAATGTCAGACCCACTCTATTGTCATGTCAAACTACCCTTTTTGATGTTGACCTTCAAGGGTGTACACACACAGGCTGTTATTGGCAGCTGTCGGAGGAAGGTGGAGCATGTTCCTCCACTCTGAACACAGTGCTCGTGCAAAAGAAAAAAAAAAACAAAACACCCAGTCAGGCACTGATTACACCGCTGCTCATTAGCCATAATGGGGATCCATGTGGAATTTACAGCATTGTGTAAAGAGGTTAAAAACAGACTCATGAATCCTAGTATTCATGCAACCTTTTTTCCTGCAGCACTATTATTCATCATTAAGACAAGAATATCCAAACAACGCAGCTGAGTATATACAGAGAGTCGGGACTTAACTGGCAGAGAAATAATAAATGTGGAGAGGTAAATGAGCGTGCAAGTTGCTCCTGTTTGTCAACCAAATACTCCAGAACCCTGACGTGCACTCTTTAAACGCAGCAAGTTTCAGCAGCAGCAGCAGCAACACAAAGTCTTTGTTTCATGACCTCAGTCTGTATATCTTTTCCCCTCCTTTGAATCAAAGCCCCCACACCATCTTTAGCATTTAGAATTAATTGCACAGTTATCCTCAAATTAATTCCTAACTGTTTTACAACACAGAGAGAGAAAAGGGCAAACCAATTATTATTCTGTTTTCACCTTACAGAGGGGGATATTATGCAAATGATCTTCTCTACATGAGAAGGAAAAGGGGCTTTATTTTCCTCGGCAGATGCTACCTAGACAGTCTAGCGTTCTGTTAGGGGACAGGAAGTGGGGATGCTGTGAAGATCTGATCGCCCCACCTGGCTTCCTACTGACTCCATATCCAAGCAATAATAGAAAACACACTGATTAATTATTTATTCCAAAAAATCCTTTTTTTTCTTTCATATATTTCATGCCGGACAACTAAGGTTAAAAGGAACGTTCCAAGTGCTGTCTGGAAGTATTTTACAACTTCTGCACTTACGAGCTAGGGGTGTTTCTTGATGGAAGACAAGTCCCGTGGCTATGCAGACCTGCAAAATGTTTTATTTGCTTCTTTCCCAGGAAGAGAATACACACTAAGAGCGAGCAGCGAGCCAGACATCAAGATGTGGCTGACAGGATGGCAATGCTGGGTTTCAGAGAGGACAGGGGGCATCTCACCTCCCTCGGCTGCTCCACCTTTCTGACCACAGCGAGTGTTTATTAATCTGAGACCTTGAGACCGCGTAGAAGTTGCTAAATGAAAACTAAAACACAAACACGCAGCATTTCCAGCTTCTTAACAGTCAAAGGAGGACTAGAATGTTTTGCGGTGAGCTGATTTAAAACCCGCTTCCAAAGTGGAACAAACAAAAGCTTTAATGAGCTGTAATGATGAGCTGAGGTCAAAGCACTTATCATCTTTACAAATCAGGAGAAGATGTGCTCATGGAAATAAGCTCCCATGAGTATCCATCATCACCTCAAAAAACTGCATGCAGTGGCTCAGCTCCAGGTGCTGGAGCAAATTGGGCTTTCGTTGTGGAATGGATAAAACGCCGGCTCAATATTAATTATTCTCTCTGACTGTGATCTGCTGCAGTTCTGTGAGTGGGTGAGGGTAATTGTGTACCTCATTGTGTGCGTGTTTGGACCAAACTTAATCATGATGTCAGGCTGTTAATAAAAGGTTATTAAAGGAACAAAGATCCAGGTTTTACATATGTTAGGCAGGGGAGGTCTCGGGAACTCCTGTCTCTGAGGTAAACACGGACCTTCATGACAAACGACGCTCACGCTGAGATCAGATAGTTAACAAGAGATCCCCTTATTAACCAGGTCTGCATAGATAATTGGCACTTGAGCCTCACGTTTTGAATCTGGCCTGAGCTGTGTCATTTATCAAGAGCCCGAGCATGCTGTCAGGGCTCCATAATAAGCTGCAGTAACTGATGAATCAAGATTAAGCAGATAGATTGAGAATGAAGGAAGAGAAAATGGGCCACAGCCACATTGCAGGGGGCTTAGCTTGATATTCATAACATTAAAGTGGTGTTATTCCTTACAGCGAGGGATCTACGCAGCATTCGAAGCTATAGTTGTAAAATAGCCCGACAGCCTCATGATGAAGAGTCTCAATGTAGATTGCAACGCTTTGCTCTCATCTGCATATGCTGTGTGCAAGCTGTTTGACCCGGGAGGGAGAATTTGCACATTGCTGGCTTGACAGGACATTTCGTTCGCCACGTCTGGATATTTATGTTAGAATTCTTCAGAGCTTTTAAAATATATGATAATGTGTTAGGGAAAAAGCATGCACGTGTCAACAACGTCGACTAATCAGTTGGTCAATCCCCAGACAGTCAGTCAGCAACAGATCTGATTTGAATCAACTAACGCAAAACATTGCTCTGGTTTAAGCTTTAAAATTGTGAGAATTTACTGCTTGTATTTGTGATATATGAAAGTAACTGAATATTTTGGGAGATATTAACTGTTATTTAAATGGAACAAGCATCTTTAGGAAGTCACCTTGAATGTTAGGGAATTAAAGTCAGCATCTTTGAATTCAGATGAAGCTTCTAATGGAAAAAACAAAGAAAATAATATTGATAATGAAATTATTAATTATTCACAGCCATAAGTTAACATCACTCTCATGTGCCAAACATAAATATGACTCATATAGAACCATAATAGATCTCATTGTTGCCTTGGGTTCAGTAATAACTACTGTTCACAGTTTGAGCAAATTGTTGTTGTTACACAATATAATTGGCATTTGCTAAACAATGAGGGCGCACATTATGCCTATTACTGTTGTACAGCTATATCAATCAAAATAATTATAGCAGATACAACTTCCTCATCAGAGTAACATAATTAGCTGCTTTCATTCCAGACTCACTGGTTTCCACTGGCTGGCCAATGGCTTTTAATGTGATTATGATAAATGGGTATGTGTTTGTGAATGCGTTTGTTCACAATCCCTCTTTTTATCTCACTGGTATATAAGTGCAGATAATTACAGATGATGGGCCAGTGATGAGTTGCAGGTATGGGAGCCACCTCAGGCCTCGCCCAGCCTTGCACCTCCAGCACTCCCCTGCTCTGTCAGGCATGTTTGGCAGCGTCTCCTTTCCCTGAGTCTCCAGATGTCCAGTGGGGTGCGCCAAGTCACAGCAGGAGCGCCTGCCTCTCCATCTATGGCCCCATCTCTTTTCTAGGAGTGTGAGATGTGTGCGTGCGTGTCTGTGTGTGCGTGTGTATGTGTGTGTGTTTGGGGGGACGTCGGGGGGGGTGGAGGGGGCCGTCTCCGTACTCGCATTACTCACTAGCAGACGGAGCACGCTGCCAGCGCCCAGCATGTCCGCCCACACGCCCCTGCCCTGCCGGTTAGACCTCACGGTTGGAAGAGATGATGGAGAGAATCTGGGATCCAGGAGGGGGGTGGATCCAGAGGAATCTGAGAGACAGAGAAAGACAGACAGAAGGCCAGAAGCTTACCTCCATCCCACAGGCCGATCCTCGGACAGCCCGACCTGATATGGTAGTCACAAGTCTCCTTGTTGGGGTTCTTTTGGGGGGTGGGGTGGGGGGTGGGGGGGCAGGAGGGGTGTTTCTGGGAGGTGACGGCTAAATGATTTGTTTGCTTTTGTATCATCATCTCCCCTTCTTACTGTGAACTCTAAAGACTTAAAAAAAAAAATTAAGTAGTTTTGGTGATTGCGATTTGGACAGTGCAATTTCAAACTATTATTATTCAAATTTACCACTAAAGAATTAATATATGGCAGCTCAACTGATTTCATGAGTGTTACCAAAGTAACAGACTTGGAAAAACAATGAACTTTAGTAAAACGATGGCAGAGTGTGATTGCAAAAAGTTTTAGAAGCATCACTTTGCATGTGCTTGATGTCTGTTTAGAGTATAAGTATGTGCGACATCAGTAAAATAAGTAACTTTTTTATGAGGGGAAAAAAAAGACAATTTTTTTTATACATTTAAAAAAATATATAGCAATTAGCCATGTTAGAGATGCAGATTGGTGGAGAATTGTAGGAAAATCTAACTGAAAAACAGCTTACAAACAATTAAAAACAGCAGTCTATTGTAATATTAATCATTAACACTGGAACAAATTCTTAACATACAAACATAAGTAACTATGGCTCATTATCACCAGCCAGCATTACTTTCATGTGCCCACAGGGGGCTCTAGTGTACCACACATTTTACTGCCCAGACTGTGTGAGGCTGCTCAGAGACCCAGGCGCTGATTGTGTTGAGGGTAGACCTTTTGAACTGCTGTGCCGTACGATTGATATAAACATTAACCAAGCTTATACACAAATCTGAATATAAGCATGCTGTAATAGAACAAATTAAACACAAAACAGGGTGAAAATAGTTAAAACCAAAGAGAAATGCACTCTCGGTTTAGTGCACTGCATCAAAGAGGGGCAAAAATCTGAAGGCAAGAGTGAAAACGCATCTTATCTTGATCCTGATATTTCTGACTATATATAAATATATATATATATATATGTATATAAACTGCATATGTGTGTGTGAGTGTGCATATGTGTGTGTGTCTGTGTGAAATTCCAAGGTGGTGAACAGTACTTGATGAGCTAGCTCTGGAGACCTCTGAATTTTAATGATGTTGGAGATGATATTGTGTGTCCTTCAGCTTGTTATACTGACACAAGCACTCCATAAATCATCATACCTAGCTATCGTAAAATCAATACCAAACTGCTACCTCAGCGCTAACCCGTAATAAGTTTTTCAGCCATCTAACAGCTTAAACTTTGCTGTAATGCCGTTCGACCTATAGGTTAAGATCAGAGCATGCTTAATTTGTTTTGTAATAGAGACTTTCTAATCCTTAATGAAGCGCCTATTAGGGAGGCTTTTGTTGGCACATTGGTGATCAGTTGGTGGAACAGCCACTGCAATTAAGTTTGAATCTTTGTCCTGGAGCAAAAAAAGGAAAAAGAAAATAAAAAAGGGGGTGGAAAAAAAAAAGGAAAGCTTGAACGGTCAATAAATGTTAATCCAGTCAGAACTCGTCTGTGCCTTTGAACAGGACTCACGCTGGGTTTTTTCACATGCACTTGTTTCATCCTTCCCTAAGAGAGGCCATCCCTTAAGGATACTGCCACTGATCCTGAGACCAGACTAGCACTCACTAATAAGAGCCCATGTGTAAGCAATATTGTCTACATTAAACACATTATTACCAGGCTTTGTGTAAAACATTAGCCATAAATACACTTGCAGAAATTATGATTAAATAAATAAGAAACATGGAAGATGGTAAGTTTTCCATAACAGGGGAGAAATAATAGGGCTGCTTGGGTTAACAGCGAGAAATTTGAAATAAATCAAAGGTACCTTTAGTTTGTTTTACGGCAGACAGATGTGAAAATGTAACGCTACTTTTATTCTGGTCTTCTTTTTGCACTTAAATGATCTCCTCGCGCTTTATCCAAAGACCAAGCAAGATGCAGATGACAAAAGAAAACGGAAAATGACAAGCTTCATGTAACCTTGTCGGGTTGTTTTGTGTCCTTTTTTTTTTTTTTTTTTAAGAATGATAGCAATAACTGGAGCAGCATTTCTGAGACACACAACATATGTAAAAGCCTTTGCACAAGAGAGAAGCCATTGCCACAATTTCTGAAGCGTAAACAGCTTATGAAAGTCAAATGGATATGTGGCATAATCTGACACGGCGAGTCGCTGCTTCAAAAACATCCCTAACAAACCGCGATGCCAGACAACAGCGACAATAGTTGCATGTTTTTAAACACTCCACAGGTGATCGAGCTACGAGATCAGCCAGGTCAACAAATGAAATTAGCCATGTGTTTAACTTGAAGAACATCATTCCTTTGGTTTTTGTTTTTGAGAAAAAGTGCTAATAAGCAGGATAAGACCAAAAGCTGCCTCATGTTTTCAAGCTTTTGGCTTACACTTAGCATTTATAAAAAAAACATAAAAGGCTAACATGAGTCACAACTGCAAAATTTCACATTCAAACAATTAGGCATTAAAGTATCAGTGGCTATAAGCTTATAACTCAAGTTTTCTGGCACGGGAACACCCACATGCCCATAGTTTTAGGGGACGCTGACGCTGACGCTGGCTGTGATTTACACACAGTAAGAGGTGGTAACCAATTGTCAGAGGTCTTGCTGGCTGACCCTGAAACATCTGTGTTTAGGGTCTGTTGCTGATTACACAGCAGACAAGGCAGCTAAGAGGACAATATAACCCTGGCAGTAGCACGACCTGAAATATTTGACTTGTGTGGCAGCAACATAAAATAATGTGTTTTTTTAATGTCATATGGTGCCAAATATTCCCAGAGGTCCAATAAAACAAAAGAACTTTTACAAAAAACACATTAAAAACACTATTGGGAGTTACATTCTGCAGTCTGCTGTCTCATGTTCTGTGTTCTGTCTGGTTGAAAAATAGTTTTTAAAAGACGAAATAGTAACTGATAAATCTTTATGTTCGAAGGTGAACTATGATATTAACACTTTTATTCAGGTGCTCACGGTTTAAATCACTCAGTATTTCATTGTTTACAGATGCAAGGGGACAATGAGCCTTAAAACGGGATTTTATGCAACATTTTATTGTTGTTGGTTACATGAGACTTTGTGAGAGTTTCAAGTGATAAATAAAAAGGAAAGCGTTGCAATTATGTTATTTTATTGTCGACTTATTCCCTAGCTAATTATAGCGGATCATAGAAAAAAAAAGTGAAAGATTTTTTTTACATTTGTTGTGAAACTTTCAATTGTTAATTATCAGAATTAGAAATAATGGATAATTGAAATCTTTCTGAGAATGCCCCACAACAATAAAGCTGTGTCTCATGATGTTCATACATAATGTTCTCAGGGTTCAGACTGTAATTGGCATTGTTTATGGAGAGATTTTTTGAGATGTGAAATAAGTCACTTTTTCATGAACCGACTTTTTCTTTTTAATTTCACAGAATGCAAATATTCCCTAAAGAATTCTAATTAAAAAAAAAAAAAATCTCAAACATGATGATTTTTCTCACCATCAACCACTCTGCCTGCTGAACACAAAACTGCTTGTAAAAGTGTTACTTTGTGGAAAAGTTTGACTTTTTTATGTGAACAGAAAAAGGACACACAACCTTGATATTCCCATTCACCAAATAAATAAATAAATAATAATAATAATTATTATTATTATTATTATTATTAATGCTTAATTTTCATCTTCGTAGATCAAAGATAAGTATACATGATTCCCTTTGGGTACTTTCTCTTTAGGAAACAGGGCTGAGGCTTCAGGTTTCCAGTCTAGTGAGCAGACATACAAATCCAGAGCATTTGTTGCACAGAAATATCCTCAACATTGACCGCTAATAAAATCAATACATGTCTTTAGATGCAACATACAGCAATCTTTCCAGCAGTTGGAAATCTACTCATATTTACTGAACTTCCGAGATTGTAGGTCTTCTAATATTTCTATTTACCCACTTAGCAATTACATCCAAATTACTGAAGATTATGCATATTTTTTTCATCAGAAATCTCATTGTGCTAATATTTTGTGAAAGCACCAGGCCCTACTATTTCTAATAATTGATGTAGTTTTTAATTTACATGTTTTGCAGTCACATATTTTTTGAAACAGGGGAGGAAACCCTGTTTTCAAATTTTATTTCAGTTACAAACAACTCAACTGTGGCTTTGACTTGCAGCTGAGCATGAAGTCCATTTTATAGAAACAACAGATACATACAGTATATTGTGTTTCACCATTCAGCCTGATAATATCAAGATATGACTTTTGGTCCATATTGCCCAGCAATAACCTCAGTGTTGTCTTTGATCATTGCCGAGGCAACAGTCAGGAACTTATGAAAGATGATGACATGGTGACTTTGCAGAGAAGTCTTTTATTTGAATGCAGGACTAAATTGGTGCAGCCTGATATCTTGCATGTCTGTCACAGGCCTCCCATGTGGCTCTGATGGGACTGTTAGGGACTGGTGAGGCCAAACCGGGGCAGGGAGCTACAGCTGGGGGAAGGGAGGATTTACACTTAGGGTCGGAGCTGGGATCCGTCAGTGTGGGTGTGTTGGGTCATCTTCAGCATGACCTGCCACCTTTGACGGAGCTGTGAGAAGTGCAAACTGACCCTAAATGCTGAGCAGTCGTCCCTCTCTGTCACAAGCCTGCGTCATCCGAATGAACGCTGCATACTGTAGTGTAACATCCCTCTATGTGTGCTGTCTCTATGTGCAATTTTTAATTTTGATAGTGATAATCTATGTTTGCATGATAAAAAAAGTATAATTATTAGATTTAATGTAAAAAAAATCTAATTACAAAATGCATCAAAATAAAATCTTCCTCTTTTCTGCATTAAAAAATGCAGCACTATTTTTTTAATTAAACCCACACAGCAGCGACCCCCACTTAGAGACACATGGATGTAGTTTTTCACAATTGTATGATCTGCCAAAAAGTCCAGTCTCGCCCTTTGTTGAGCATCTACCAAGCAAGAAACGCGGATAATAAAGGTCTCCTTATGATGAGGCTCCTGCACACAGAGCCACAAAAAACTTAAGAAAAAAGATCTATCAAGAGGTGGGAATTACATTGCCCTGTGCTGGGGTGGGAAAAATGAAGCAGGCATTTCTGAGCTGGCTGGCAACATAACCTTCAGAAACATCCTATTTTTCATTAGAGTTGTGTCAGACAGCTATGCCTTTAATAACATTCATCCCCGCACCAAGGAGAGGATAACTCAAGCTTTAGGCACATAATGAATGGGAGAATAGGCCCTGGTGCTGTTAAGAACAGGAGGGCTTGCCAAACAGGCAGAGCTGCACTGCTGCACTCGTGGCAAGCCTTTCACTGCACGGCGTCCTCCTGTATGAACGCAATGCAAATGAACACTCAGACACTTCCTGAGGTGGCTCGCTAATGTGGCCTTGTTAATTACTGTCATTAGAGCGGGGGCTAGAAGAGACGACTAACAAGCCACCGTCCTCATGATCTCTGCATTTGAAAGTCATCTTCGGCGATAAAAACATGTCAGAACCCCAGTAAGAAAATTGCAAATTGCCAAATTTGCTGACAGAGTGGAAAAATTTCTGCTGACTCCGAGAAAGCCTGTCGGTGATGGATGCATTCTTGACACAGTCTTGGTGTTTAGACTTAAGAAATAATGAGTATCAATGTCCCAGCCGTGGAATATGCAAAGATGAAAGAGCGCTGTGTGGGTTTAATTAAGGGAAGCAGAGGCAGGAGCTGCTTTCAAACAGAGTGACCCAACATGATCAGGTTCTTATTGCTGTCATTTCTGTGCTGAAATATGGCCAGTACGGCACCGAGAGTGCTTTAATAAGACCGACGTAATGTCACAGCACAGGAGGCAGCCGGCGCTTTTTAAATGGAGCCCACAGACATTTCTGTGCAGCATGTGCTGGTTTCAGGTTAACATGTGGAACATCACATTCAAATAAGGCCACAGCGAGGCTCTGGATCAGTTTTGCTTTAAGAACAGTTGAATTGTTTTCACTGCATCATTACAACCACAGGGGGTGTGGGCACTCATTGTTTCCACAGTCAAGTAAAGTATTTTGTTTTACAAATGCCCTCCCGCAGTTCTCGCTCCCTACATCAGGGAGGTGTTTCTCATACTTCAGAGAGCAAACCAAAATATCCCCGATTATGTCTGTGATGCATCAAATCCCTGGTGTGGCCTTGAATTTAGTTTCTCCCAAAAAACTGGAGGGTTTCACGGTCAATATATTCAACACACGAGGCCACGTCCGGGCTAATATAGAAGACTTCTCTCCCCCGTTCTCTCCTCTTTCTTTGTTTCACTTTATCGCTCTCATTCCCTGCTCTGTTTTTCAAACGTCTGTGCTGTTGAGGACAAATCAAAGGCTCTATTTTACTAATGTAACACTGAGCAGACTGTGAGGTGGCTGTGGAGATAATGAGGGACTGCAGAGATGTGAAACAGACAGGCTGAAATGGATAATTAGGACAGAAAGTTTCTGTGATGCCAATGACACTCTACAGGAAATAGGATCATTAAGTTCTATATAAAATCCCTCTATGTACAGTGTATCTATATGAAACTGCTCGTCCTCCTCATCCTTTTCATTACAACTTTTCATTTCATTACAACAGAGCTCTGTTTAACTTAAGGTGCAGCCCTTACCTCTGTTTTAGAGAAATGTCAGAATGTAGCCACTTTAACTATCTTTATAACTATCTGTGAAATATATTTTGCATAATTACTGCTGTGACCTGCCGGAGGAATACACGAATACTTCTTGTCCTCCTGCACGACTGCCCACTTGTACTTATTCTGCAAAATCCAACAGTCTGGTTTTGAAATTGAAGGTGTCGCAAGACGAAAGTCGTGGTGTTTGACTGTTAAGATAGCGTGTGAATGAAAAGGACACCCTCGCAGGTCTGTAGTTACTTCACATTGTCTCAGAGGCAAACTGGATAATGAGCCGCAATCGCTGTTAAAAGGCGTTTGAGGGAGATATCATGCTATGCTGCTCTATTATGATTAGATTTCTCCTTGACAATATGAAAAGATCAAATCAATATCTACTGAGGTTTTGATGATCCACAAGCAACCCCCATCCGGTTCCTCCTCCCCAGGCTCTATTGAGAGAGCATGATCTGACATCACCACGGTAACATCAGGCTTTTCTCTGCTCCTGTGAAAATATGTAACTCCGATTAGTGAAATGCTAAACAAAATGACCCGCGTTTTGGATTCCCTCCCAGACGTTGCTGTCTGGGTGCTGATGACAGGACCGATTGTGTTTCACTTTAAAGCAATTCAATTAGGAGTCATTAGTCCTCTGAGTGATTACCAGTGGCCTATCGATGGCGAGGAAGGACACACTAATTAAAGGGCATTTAAATGTTTCTCGGTGCAGAGTAATGGGGAGAAACACAGCATTTAAAACGCAGTTTGGAGGAAAATATCCTTGCACAGCAAATGACCGACATAACATGTTCACTTTGCTCTTTGCAAATTCCCTTTATAGGCGCATATACAGGAATGGATCCCCGAGGAATACTAAAACATGGCCATACAACAGTCACAGAGAAGCTACCAGCCCTGCTACAACGCAGGTAAATATTCAGATGTTATGGTTTTGCACTTTAGGAAAAAATAAAAAAGACAGATAAATAGCCAAACTGATGCAAAATCATGGCAGGTATTTATAGCACATATGTGAAATTGGATATAAGCATTTCACTAAAAAGCAGGGAGTGGATTATCTTTCATTTTTAATTGACTGTCAGTGTTACGCATCTTTGAATTCATTGTATCTGAGATGGATAGGTACTTTCACTGCCTATCATGAAGTTAATAACATTCTTAGATGAATGGTAGTGATTATGTTGAAGAAAGGTGACTTACTTTAAATCCGCTTGCCTTTCCTATAATAGGCTGCTGCTTCTTCAATGCACTCACACTATATACGGTGGAAATCCCCTAAAGTGATGAATGTAGAGAGGCTTACTGCTTAAATTCACTTTAGAAACAACCGTATCCTAATCTAAAAAAAAAATTCATACACAAATCAATTAATACAGCATTTGCAGAGGTCACAAAATCATGTTTCTTTTACACTCGTGTGTCCAGAGACTCATCATCCGCAGCATAACGACGCTACACCTCTACAGTGTTGAGAGGACTGCTTTGTGTTAACATAGTGAGAGGGACATTGATTAAAGTATGATAAGAAGAAGCTCCAGTCCCAGGACAGAGACTTTACAGCTATGATTAAATATGCTGCACCAAGGTAGGACCTATATCTCCGACAGAAGCTCGTGGATCTATATACAGCAAATGATCTTTCCCACTTTTACAGAATCAAAGAGTATAACGCAGCTCCTTCAGTATTAAAGCAGATAGAGTCTTAAACTCTACTTTTTAGAATAACTGTTTGTCCCATTTTGGACGACATCACTGTAGCTATCACTGCGTTTTTTTTATTTGGCTAATACACGGCAAAAATACAAGATGACTCTTTAAAATATTACCAAAAAATGCTTAAAAGGAAACTTACAAATACTCATACTTGTAGATAATAGTAGAAGGTAAGAACGTACATACAATAGTAAATAATATGAGGCTATACCAAGATATAAGTGACTGCTACAGCTTGTTTTCACAATGATGTTATTGTGTTCTTACAGATGCAATTAAGGGATTTAACATGATCCAGTGCTATATTACAGGTGGAGAGACTCTTTATATTAAGTACTTGTGGACCAGGATTCTCAGCGATCAAAGACGTTTCAGCCAAGCTGGTAAATGCAGCAATGGACAAGACTACGCTGAAGAGACCAGAACCTTCATTAATGATATGATGCCAAAGTTAAATGAGTTTATAGAAATTATCTGCAGGAATTTTACATTTTAATCCATTAAATTTTTCAATCATTTGCAAATCTATACAAAAGTGACTGCACAGTCAAGTTAATTTGTCACATATCAGCGTCTAATTTTACATAAAGTTAAAACATAAACAAAGTCAGAAGGGAAACAATATTTCAACAGGGGGCGCTACACAATAGACAAGAACTTTGCTGTTAGTTTAAAGTAGCATACATGCTAGTACTTTGAGCTAAAAACAGCTCAAAGGTATAGAACAAATTGATCCTAACAGTAAAATTATGTTTGTTTTCCTGCTCAGAATTCAGTTTTGTGTTCTGATCAGTAAAATCTGAAAATAGTTTTCAGTAAATTATTTAATAAATATGATAGTCTACACAAACATGCTGTTTAGTTAGGCCTTGTTAGCTTTGATCCTACAGAAGTTTGTTTGTTGTCGCAGATCGACTCTTATTATGTCAGTCTGTGTATTACTGTTTTCCACTTCAAGGTTATAGAGCCCTGTTAAGACAAGCAGCAAAATATTTGTAATTTCATCCCACAAAAGATTTTTGTTACTATTTTTTCAAATTACAAAACTGAGAAACACAACATCTAAAATAATTATGTGCAGGGAAACATCAGTGCAGGTTTGTGAAGCTCGCAGCAGTCACAATATTTACTTACAGTATCGTGTATAAAATTCAAATGTATAAAAGTGCACTAGTAAACTTTATGTGATTATTTATGTATTTGCATGAGATTAAACGTGATTAGAATCCACCGTGATGAAGTTTAAACAGGAGGAGTGTTATGTACACACCCCAACACAAAAACTGCTTTGTATTTATTTCTCCTCAGGTCTCTATTTCCAATATCAAAATCAAATGTTGGTCGTTGGACAGGGATATCATTTTACTTCAACTGGAAAATGTTAAAACCTGCAGTTACTGTTCTCAACTGTCAGTATGCAAGTAAAAAAGAGCATGGAGCATTTTTTCAGATTTTGCATCATGTTGGGAAGCCTTGCTTTTTTTTTTGCAAAACTCGTAATACTTTTCTTTAAAAACCAAATGATCCAATTTTGCACGCCAACTACATTCTTCCTTCTAGCTATGCAGCCGAAATAACTGTGAGAAATGTCCCCTTGGTCTGACTTTTATTCCTCACCTTATTCCCAATGTCATTCATTTGCCACTGAAGGTAACAAGCCTTTTCCACTCGGTGCTCTGTAACGGCAGACCTTTAATAGCCATTTCCCGGTGTGGCGAGGGGAGAGAGGGGGAACATGTTTATTTGTGTGTCTGCACATGCCTCTCCAGCGATTCTCTCTGCTCCACTCACCCAGCTGCTGGCTGGAGGAGTGATTCATGGGCCTGACAGATGCCTGGTGCAGCTGGATCTGTCCTTGATCATCCCAAAAGCCTGGACAGCACTGTCATTCACCATTGCCCAAATTATCTCTGTATTGACTGCAGAACCCTCTGTGACAGCACCGTAATGGCTAATTACCCAGGATGCTTTGGGTACTTTTAAACCCCAGAGTGTTCTCTTGCTGTCTTGCCATGCGGCAGCAGCAGCAGCCGCACGCTGCTGTGAGGGCCACCGTTTTCTCAAGCCCCACCTGAGCACCATAGCCTAAGGAACCCACAGCAAAACGTCACAAGAATAAAAGGCAAAACAGCCTCTTTTTAAGAATTTACACGGCAACGGCAAAGCAAGAAAACACTTCTCCCTTGGTCTCTCTGTGCTGGCATCTCTTGACAGGAGTGAAATGATCACATGATTTTCCCATTTACAGCCTGCTTTTTTTGTTCTGTTTCTCTCTGTATGTCAGGGGAATTACTTCGTGAAACACACAGTAACTCATCAAAATATGTCTAATCGTGTAGGAAAGATAAGCTAATTGAAATCTTTCTCAGTTATGAAATGTGAAACCGAGAATATCTTTTAGAAGTAAAAATCTACACATAAAAAAAGCTGTCAAAAGTTTTACGTTTTGCTCAAAAAAGTCCACCATAAGCATACTCATCTGCAATTCTAAAGCTGCAATGTTGCCTTAGACTTTGAGATGCGTTTCTGAAGGAAGGTGACAAAGGGAGGTGAAAGGAAATGAGCAGAGAGACAGAAAGAGGGAAGGAGAAGGTGAGGGAATAGAGGGTACAAAATCCCATCCTGACTGTTAGAGAAGATGATGAGGTCCCCTGAGAACGGACAGAGCAGAGAGGGAGCAGCTTTTCTTCACAAAGACTCCAGTAATTTGCCACATCCTGTCCGCACGCCCGGCATGGAAGCCACTCTGTCCTTAATTACCGGGATAACAAACCCATCCCCTTCCGGCTCCTCACGGCGCCGTTCTCCTCATGTTACTTTCCTCCTCAGCCGGTGCCGCCGCCACCCAGGCTTCCCTGCGCTCCCCCTTCCCATCAGCGTCAGGGCAGAAATGGATGGCTTCTGCCGCTGTCTGCAGACAGTGGAAGGATGGACACCAAATAAAGTGATAAAAGCTGAGAGAATGGCCCTGCCTCGGTCAGCGGCTCTGATCTTGATGGACAGGGGCGCTATAATGACATGGAGGCCTCACCTGGGTAAGCTAGCAGTTCAGACAGCCCTGTTAGCCACATACACAAGGGAAGCCCTTTAGATAAGCCCACTACCACTGACAGTCTCCAGTCTCCACTATTGCTCTATAATAATTTGATAATTCCTCCAAAACAGCTACTGAAATTTTTATCAGCTCAATTTATTTGCAGTCTGAACTATAAGTTACAGTTTCCAGAAACTACATTTAGTAAACATTAAAATGTACAACCTAAGACAATGAAAACCTTGTGGCTTGTAATGACATTGCTGTCACGAGAAGACCAGTGTATAGGGGCCGTGGCCTTTTCGTCTGCTCGGCGTCTGTCATCTCCAAGATGGCGCCGCGTCTGCCTCGGCTTTATTTGCATTAGCTTTTTGCATACGTTGCTGCGTTGCATCCTGACTCCACAGATTCAAAACAATGGGGAAGAGCCAGGAGTGACACCACAGTGCTGCCTCACCACAGCACATACAAATACATTCAGCTCAGGGGGAATGACGAGGCTGCATCAGTGCAGTGTTTTGGATCCCTTTCTTCAGTGAGCAGGCTGTGGGAGGGTCTGCTATTCCTGGGGGTGAAGGGGTTAGAGGGATGTGTGTGTTTGTGTTACCAGTCACCTGCTGCTAAATCCTATTAGCAAGGCCCGGGGGTTAAATCAACCATCACCATTAAAGGCCTGTCAGGGGAAAGCCCACAAATAATAGGGCTGATCGCTACAACTCACAAATAATAAGGTGCTTTGATAGAGGATAATCAATTAGGGATAATAGGAGGAGGCTTGACATTCTGGAGACGCCAATGAAAGGGAAAATAGTGACAAAGACAAAAACAAACATTTGAGAAAAATGAGAATTCAGACTTTTGAGCTTATTTTTAAGAAAGCAACATTGAAGCATATATTAAATCACAGATTTTTCATTTGCTTGTTTTTTTTTTTACTTTTTGTCAGTTTGAAATAAACAGATTGCTATTTTAGAGCTATAAAAGACAACAAATCTGCCTCAATCTCCACAGCTGTTTAGCTGTTAATGATGATGTATTAGTTACTGATGAAAAGAAAAATATAGACAGGGTTTTAAGCTAACACAGTAAAGTCACAGGGGTGCTACACAGAAACATTTGTGGCAAAACTCTGGATGTCTAACATCAACTGTGCTTATCAAAATTTGCATAATTTTTCATATTAAATTACGGCTGTATTCAGACTTTGGCAAACATTAGAGGTGTCTGTCTTGACTTCTCTGCAAACTCAAGGACAAAACATCAAGTTTTGAGGCCTTATCGCCTCTAAGAAAAAAACACTGGAAGTGAAAATCACACAGCAGATATTGTTATTCGAGGATTAGCGCGTCAGCCCAAACATTTCCATATGTTTTCTTGAGCGAGGAAAACGAGGTGAGAAAAAAATGGCAAAGCAAGTGTTAAATGAGATGAGAAGTGACAGTTTACATCTCCAGCCACAATTAACACGTTGATGGCGTTTTTCGCCGGGCCCCTCACAGTGATAATGCCTGTTGTCAAATCTGTTTAGCACGCCAAATCTCCTGGAGCCTTCAGCTAGGCAGCAAGCTTTTGACAGATTGAAGGTTCAGAGATAGGCTATCATGACAGATGGAAGCTGGCATCGATGTTCAGCTCTCGCCAATCACAGGGGACCTGCCCCCCTTATTCTGCGGGGCGCAGCTCCGCAACCTTCCCCCCTCTGATGGGAGCAGGGGATGGCATTGTTAAGCAGTGCATCTGTGAGACTCAGTCTCCTCTGATGGAAGCATAAGGCAAAGAGCTCTCAAGCAAAAGACGGCCACTGCTGTAAGCGCATTTCAGATATGATGGGAGGCTAGCTCAAGGGACTTGTGAAAAGAAAAACTTTGAAACATTTTGAGGAGCAGGAGAAGGAGCCAGGAGGGAAAAGAGCGACTGCAGCAGGCTTCAGCTTTTCAGTAATGCCGTCATTAAATTTAATTATTGCCTAAATGCTCGCAAATGCTCTGCATAGTCACAGCAGAGTGGAGTTAGACAGAAACGTTTACTTGATCAGTCTTTATATCTGATTAGCAGAATGACATTTTCCTTCTGACCAACAGAATCTCACCTGTTAAACACTCAATAGTGAGAGGGAAAATCAATTTAGCTATCCTTGGCTTGTGTATAAAGTCCTCCTTAGAACTCATACTACAGTATGATTACCCTTAATGAGATCCACCTGAAACAGTGGCACAGGAGAAACTCATTAAACGGAGCTTGTTCTAATCAGACAGGCTTATATGGATTTTGCAGACACCAGAAATTGTTCTGAAAAAGAAAAATACACCAGGGCCTCTGAAACAGAAGAAGGGATCCGATAATTAAGTGTCTGCTATGCGCTGATGATATCACAAGTGTTAATGATCACTATAATGACAGTTCACACTGCACCCAGTTGATTTACAATACACCTACTGTGAGGCACCACTGCGACAAACACTGCAGCAAACACACCCAAGCGAAAACAGTTTAGTATAGACTAAAAAGCCATAAGCTAGACCCAATAGGCACTTTTAGGGAAAGGAATGAAATGCTTACTTGCACAATAAAAATCTGCAGGTAGATAACTTTGAGATGCAGCCTTGTTGGTTTACTTGCTGGCAGACAGCCCTCTAAGTTGTTTGGTCTCTCCCTCCCTGTTTAGGCGAACACATTGTTGATTCAGACCCATCATGTTGAGGCTTGAGGTCACCCTGTCTCAGGCTTGGCTAGTTAGCAGCAGCCCACCTGATGGCCCAGAGGAAATCACAGCAGCCGCACTCACAGGAGAGGGCCTGACAGCCAGGCCCCGCACCAGAGAGAGGGGTCCAGCCAGGGGGGTGGAGAGAGGAGGGTCAGTATGGGGGAAGGGGGGAGGAGAGAAAGGGAGAGGGTTCTAGAAAGAAGGGGGAAGGGAAGCGGAGGGGGGGTGCCTTCAAACATAGGGAGGGATGAGAGACAGCTAAAGAGGGCGCAATGGTGAGTTGTATTGTGATCGCTGCTGCATTAAGTGAGAAAGTGTAGTAAAGAGAAAGGAGAGGCCTCAATGATGAAAGAAGGATGTAAGAGGAGAGACAGGGCTGATAAAGGGAGGGATGCTAACTTCCTGGGTGGTGTAGCAGAGAAGAAAAAGAGAGATGAGGAAGACAGATCCAGAGTTAAGTTGTACAAAAAGGGGAAGGTCCGGTCAGTGCAAGAGACTGAGGAGGATCCTCATTCTCAAAGATAGATGCGCGCTTGATATTTGGAAGAGGGTTTCTGTTCACTGGTGTATACAGGGGCTGGTGTAGTGGTCTAGTTTTCTAGTTTTTTCCAACACCTAACAGCACTTTCTGTTCAAGGAGAAGCAAAACTGCACTGTGTAAATGAAGTGAGGCATCAGTGTAAGTTATCCTGGGGCAGTGATGCTGCTCTAGCAGAGAAAACGTTGGCTGTAAAATGCTGTGATGAACAGCAGACATTTCCAGTTCACAAGTCTCCCAGTCTCTCCTGAGAGTCTGCTTCATCCCTATTATAGCCAATAATAGCCCATTGTAGTCATATGCTCTTTCTCTTCACTGTGACTGAATGAGGACACATTATTTACTGAGAGGAGACAACAGCTAATACGCCGCTGCAGAAAACTGCTGACGGGAAGAGGGCAAAAATCATAGGTTTTCCCGCCTAGAGGCTGTTACACTTCTTTACATTTATATTTATGTTTAATCACATCCCACAGTCTGCTAATACACAGCTATACAATCTCTACAGTCACTTGAGCCTCAGGTACAAGGAGAAGATTAAAGGACCATGCCAGTCTATTTTTGACCTCTCAACATTATCACAGATTGCCCCCATCTTCTATAAATTTTGTTCAAATTTAACCATGTGTATACTTTAGTAGATCTCAGAATGTATTTTAAACCCCATTTACTGGTATTCATGTTGAAATGGAGTAAAGAAACACGTACATGACGCGTGAAAGTTGCTAGGTATAGGTAATTCACCCTTCTAAAGAGAATGTCTACGTTTATTTGGACAAAATCGAGTCCCAGAGAGAGAGAGAGAGGAGCTGGGAGCCATTGAGATGAATGTTATTACGCCTGGAAAAATAGTTCCTTTTAAGTGCTGCCTTCCGGGCTTGAATATTAGCGTGCAGAGGGATTTTGACACAGACATTCTTTTTAACTAATGTCACACATTTTTAGGTACTTTCTTTGACAATTACTAAA
>JAQLOL010000005.1:12684926-12725538 GCA_029783665.1 Naso thynnoides | reverse complement strand
TCTTTTTAACTAATGTCACACATTTTTAGGTACTTTCTTTGACAATTACTAAATATGGACAAAATGAAAACTACAATATCTCATACATAAAATTATTTTGGTAAAAGGAGGGGTGGGGGGGGGGGGGTTATGTCACCTATGTGGCCAATGTTGACAAAGTACAATGATGTACTAAAATTGGGGTGGTCCTTTCAAAGGATTCAAAATTAGAGATCACAACATTTTGAAGCTCAATGCTACAACATTAAGATTTCAAGATTATTAAATTATTTCACAATATTTCTATATGAGAACGCAGATTTAATTTATGATTACAGTTTACATAGATCATGGCAATGCACAAATTAAAATGTAAAAAATGATCTAATTAAATGAGTCCTTTAATACTCACTTAAGTGTAATCTCAGTGGATAAAGGCCCCCTCTTCTGGAGCATTGCAACAGAGCAATAACTGCAAAATGCAGATCAAAACCTCACTGTATCCATGTGCCATTGAACACGATTTCTTTGGGCTCCCATTTTGTGCTTATGTCCAAAGGCATCTGGAGACAAATGCCTCACCACAAAGTCATACACCATTAATGCAGTCAGTGGTGCTGTAGCCTCAGAATCTTATTATCTTAGTTGGTTCAGCCTCATTAGCTGTTCTATGCATATTAATGGATGGGAAATGGAAAACTATACCCCATTTAAGAACAAAACACGCTCAAAGTACTTGCTGCTCGGAGGTTATAGGACATAACTCACTCTGCAAATTGCTATCATCGGGCTCCTGGCAGAACCCTGCTGTTTTCTTTACCCAAAAGCCCCTGGTTTCCTCGCAGAGACAGAGTTTCATTAACCTGCACTGTATTCAGATGCCATTATGGCTCTAATTATGGCACATGCTCTTGTGAGGAACTGCCTGGGTTCTCGAAAGCTTTTATGTCCAGCTGTCCTGTCGCCAAGGCCAGGGTCATCCCCGCAGCAGCCGAGGGTCCAGACAGGGAAGGCGTGCTAATCTCAGATGCATTGAAGCTGGCTCTGTCGACTTACGCAGGCTTATCTGTCATGGTCACCACCGCATTAGACATAAGACATAAGACCTTACCTTTGCAGGCACAGAAGTAGAAAGGAGAGCAAATTAAATTCTTCTCATCTGCCTTCTCAGCGGTATCCAAATTGCATCAGTCAAAAAGAAAAAAGAAAAACTTGTACTTTTGAGGATAATACTAGCACCCAGCAGTGCAGAGGTAAGTCTTTATGTGCTGCTTGTTTGTCACATCAGTACGACGCTGCTGTTATGTACTGTAGCAGTCTGCACTTAATGATTAGAAAAGTAAGATAATGATAACATGTCAGCCATTCTAGGCTCAGCACATCTGCCAACAGACCAATGGAGACCTTAGCTTGGGAAACAAATAAAACCTCTGTCCAGTGTCTCATTATCCATGAAAGTATCTCCTCGGCTTCCTCTGTCTAATCAAAGAGAAAGAAAACACGGGAACACGGAAAAATTCCAGCATGAGGGAGACTGAAACAGTTCCCTCAGTGTTGAGCATCGCTCACTCACAGCAGATAGTGAAGGTAAGAAGATCCTTTGGCAGGTGCTGCGGGCTGTCAGGGCTGTAGATGAGCTCTGCTGCTGGATAACATCTTGCCAAATGCTCGAAGCTTGTCAGTTAACAGTCTGCCAGAAAAAGGTGGACAGCTACTAACCTCTCGGAGAAAAAACAAAGACCAACAGTAAGTTCCACGGCAAGAAAAGAAAAGTTTAAAGTTCCCCGAGTGCAACTGTCAGGAGTGTCACTCAGATAAAGGTAAACCACTTCAAAACGCTAAAGTTTTTTAATGCATTTCATGCAAACACTGCAACAAGAGTGCATTTAAGATGTTGCCTGTCGAACATGTGAATGGAAAAAAGAGAGCAATGACAGTTTTTAGAGATTTTGGTCAGTTTTTAAAGTTTTGAGTTTTTACAGAACGTTTAAAAGTTCATAAATTTATTTCAGAGATGGCACTAATACCATTTTCATTTACTGAAGTTACAAATACCTACAGTATTTACAGACCACATCAAAGTCAGCAGTTTCAAAAGGGGAATTTTAGTGATTTTCAGGACAATTTACAGCTTTTTGTGGCGACACAAACCCGGCGTTTCTTAAGGATCTGCTTCCAGCTGTTCCTCTGTCTACAAAACCAGGTTATGTTAAGCCAAAACATAATCTATTCCTAACTTTAGCTAAGTGGTTTGTGTGCCAAAACCTAGCCAGATCTTAACCACAAAAAAGCACAGTCTCATCATAAAGAATGTTGAGAAGACAGAATAAATAAATTAACATTGATCCCTGGCAAATGTGTTGTCTTCAGACAAGCTTAATGACCCTTTGCGGTGCCGAACAGCACTTCTTTTTTGAGATTTGTTTAGGTATGTACAGTTTTGTTTTCAGGATCTCAGGGTCAGCTCATCCGTAAAGGAGAGGAATGTTCACCAATTTTTCTCAGGTAAGGCCACTTCTTTCCACCAGCACTTCCAATCTAAATCTATAATCTACCTATAATCATAATCAATAAACTGCTTAAAGGTTTGTGATGTAACGACTGACGTGACACATTAGGTATGCAATTTAAGTGCTCAGTTATTTATGTTTTCAAAAAAGTAATCAGTTACTATTACTTTCTTACTGTTTATTCCTGCACCATTTTGTCGCAAAAAAAGAAAATCCGCCACAAATTTGCACCGTTTCTGTTCCTCTTGTACTTTTTGGCAGGCAGGCACCTGGCTGCGTGCTGCGGTTGTATCACTGCGCATGTGTGCAGCAGCTCTGCCAGGGAGGTGGTATAACGGCAGAAGGGACAACAGTCCTGTCAACACTCAATGGCATGTTTTGTAAATGTAAAACATGAATAAAGCGTTGTGAAAGGAATATTGCAGTCTGTCATTCTTGTCATTAGCTTGCAGAGATACAGCTTAAGGGTCTTAGGCTGTATTCGGACCAAATCAGGTGACCCAGCAAAAAATTGCAGGTTTTCACATTAATTTTAACAAGGCCCATCCGTTTTGGCTGTGACTAGTCTGAGCTGCTGCGGCAGCCCAAAAAAGACATAGCCAGTTGTGATTGAAAAAAAGTTGAAATTGGCTCAACTTTTTCGCCAGAGCTGTTTGTGTTACGCCGCGGTAGCCAATCACGTAAAGGCGACGTCTCCCAGCAACCAACTGCCACCCATGGATTGGGTATATAGGGGATAAGGATATAGAGGACACAATTTGACATCACACAATGAGTCCTGTTACATTGTAATGACACTCACACCACTGGACAACCCTGCGTCGTTTCTGATGACCACCTGATTTGGTCTGAGTACATTCAAGAAAGTTGCCATTCAATGTCGAGAGAATTAATACATTAAAAGGAGGACATGCATCCTGTGGATAATATATTCACCCGAAATGTCAAAGGAGTTTTCATTTCTGGTAATGCAAGACTACTCTAACAAGTTCCTTTTCTCAACATGTAAAGCTGTAACCTAACTTGTTACTTTTTATTGGCAGTGAAGTTGTTATGTAACAACTTTCAAAAGTAATAATACCCAACGCTGGTTATCGGTCAGCTGGTGTTGAGCAGTAAAATGTGTGGTTGCGCTTGGTTTCCTTCATGTTTTGTCATTACTTGGTTAATATTTGTTTATTTGGATGACTTATTCCGATTTAATATGTAATATTTATGTCATTTGACACTCTTAACTTATTTTTAGTGGTTTTTTTTTTTTTGCTATTTTAAAAAACAAATAATACGTCAACAAGGGCAATATTTTTTATCAACAGTATGCATACAGTTACACAAATAATTTGTGACTAATTTGCAGTTTCCATGGACTACAGCAAAAAAGTTTTACCTACTGAACTATTTTAATATTTGCATATAGAACAGGGCAAGTGTTACTGATCCTTCAGCATGGATGGGGATAGCTATCCATAAATCACTCCGACTGATAAGGCTGTGTAATATAAAAATATATATCGAGTCACAGTGAAAAACGTCTATTGTTTTATGTTATTTATTCCTTATTTTGTCGTGTCACATCATTATTTTAGGTGATACTTTGTGGCACTTGGACAATGCTTTGCATTGGTCCACATGGCATGCAAGCAGTGAGGAAATTTGTATGAATGACTAAAACTAAACCTGTAACACAGAATGGGGTGATTGAGGAGGCCACATTGACAGCATGGGCATGGTTTGGGTATATAAATAAAATTTTGGAACATGCATCATTATCAGGATATGAGATTTTGCTCATAGCACACAGCTCACATCTCTGAAGATTTACGTAGTGAGTTTGAGCGACCAGTTATATTGAGGACGTTTATCAGAAACAACCATTTGAATTAATGTGACCTCCTGACTGATCACAGCTTAAGTGTACAGACTCACAAGTGCAACATTAATTCCAGTAAACTCTTTACCTAAATAATCTAAATAATTTTGCTTTAATTATAACCACCATAACAATGAGCCACAGTGAGATAAATAAATAACTTCACTGTCCTCCCTGGAATTGTGCTGATGCGGAGGCCTGCCTAGGCATTATAAACCTAATTAGCAGAAGATTACTATGCAGTGTGCAAGGCTGTGGTCCAGAAAGACATCATTAGGTCTTCTGATGGGGATATGCCTTCAGCACATTGATTCTTTTTCGCTCCAAGAACAATGCAGATTGCAGACTTTATAATTGGGCTTTCAGGTCACTTGTGACTTCACTTCCACCATGTGTGTCTGGTGATCTCCGTTCAAACAAAAGAAGCCGATAACAAAAAGACGTTCCCGCCGAGCTCAAGACATGAAGAGGATGTTCGTGGATTATGAGACGCAACAACAAGACTGGGATGAATAAAAATCATGTGAGAAGTACAAACTGTAAGAAAATATTTGATTCAATCTGATATTGATATTGTTTGGGGAAAAAAACAGCAGTGTTTGAATTAGTTTAGCATAATGGATCTTAAAATAATTGATCTTTTTCTTTTTTCTTGACTATTACATGTCAATAATGGTCTTAACAAGACTTATAAACAAAAACCTTTCATTATTATTCAGATGGAAGCAAAACAGAGGTGAACAATCTTGAAATACTCTGTTCTTCAACAGCTCGAGTTTTTTTGTTGTTCATTTTTTTCTGTCACTTCAATTTAAAATGTATACAAGCAATAAATTACTCCAAAATAGAACACCTGCTTGAACTACACTGTTTTTATCTGGCAGATGATTTTAGGAGAATTTATGTCTTTGTGTCACTTATGAACACTAACTACACCATTCTAAAGTAACATTGTAAAGTTTAGATAAGCAAGCAAATTTTGTTAAATGTACCTGAAACAAGGCAAGTTATACTATACAAATATAGCATTTCAAATACATGTATATATGAATTATATGCGTTGCAGATGTAAGATGATCCAGCAAGCTTAATGTGAAGACAGCGAAGACAAGTGCTGCGACTAGTTGAATCCATAAGATAGTGGATTTTCAGAGGCCCATATAGTAACAGTTACAAGGAAAAAACTGACAGTCATTTAACTGGCAAATATCAAACAACAAAGTAACAATCGGGTTTGAAAATTAATACTTGAGGGCCAAGCTTTACACTGGAGGCAGCAGGTTTGTGTAGAGGGATTACTGATATCCCCTGTTACAAGCTAATGCCAAAAAAGTACTCAATTAGTGCACTGCGGGGATAAAATGAACTCTGCCTGCCATTTGATCATCAAGATAAACAACAGAGGCTGACGCTGCTCTCTTTTTCACTTTCACACTATACTGGAGTGCTGCCTGTGAGTTTTTTTGTGTTTAAGACAAACTCAAAGTAAAGTTATTTTCATGTTACTCCGGATACGAAAACTCAAAGTGTACTTGCCCAGCTCACAAAGCTAAGACTGAAGTTGCTTATGTTCATTCTGAATTTTTGATTCTCTCCTTCCGTGAGCATCGTGTCTGTGTGAGTTTAAAGGTGGTCATGGTGATGTCCATGTCACCTAGTTGAGGCTGTGCAATCTTCAGTCACTATCAGCAGATAGCAAAAGTTATAAAACGTTCTATCTTTACCGATTTATCTGCTGAACCAATTCATAGGTTGACCTTTAGTTGGTTCTTGGTGATGGAGGCTTTAATCAAGGGTCACTGGAAGTCCCTGAACCAAGTCCATCCAGGCCATTGCTCCCAATCACACCGCTCCAAGTTTCTCCACTGTTACCCACATGGGCACTGAAGTCTCCAGCAGATCAGCTTCCCATGTGACAAACTCTTCAAGTGCCAGTGACATTTGACTTATAATTGAGTAAGATTGTCCTTATCCTGTTTTTATTCATACACCTTATATATGCTGCCTACCAACGAGGCACTTTTTGAATCAGATCATAACCACCAACAAGAAAACAAAATCAAGAAAACCATGAATTTTACACCAGCTCCCAAATTATTTAACTATTAGAACGAATATGAAGATAAGACCAACATTTATACTTTGGTGCTTCAAGAATAACTACATTTATATAGTAGCTTTTCAGTCTACTGACCACTAAAAAAAACTAATAAAACTTGTCAATATCCACACTGCTTTTTGGGTTCAGTATCTTGTCTTACAGGCAGTGTGGAAGAGCCGGGGATCGAACCAGTGTGCGTCTGATAAGTGGCAAAGTCGCTCTTCCTCCTGAGCCACAGCTGCTGCAGAAAACTACGACACCCATAAATATTCTAATGCTCTCTTCCGCCTCCTGCTTGGGAAGCATTTTGTTTGCTTACTTTGCATTCCTCCATGTGTGTTGATCAGAGAGCTTTTTTAATCAGCTTTGCTTGCTGCCTTCCTATCTGGACTCGCCCGTCGTATGCCTGTCTCCTGCACCTTGTTCTCTTTGGCTGGCGTTTGTAACAGAGCACTACAGCCCCATTTGAGGTATGATAATCAGCTGATTAGCCAGCGAAGTCCTTTTCCCAGAGGCTCCTTTGTGTGCAAAATCCTCACACTCATTTGACATGTGGACATCATCAAGCTGATGAAATGCAATTGTAATGAACAAGTGAGGCATAGCATCTGCAGTGGGACCCTGAACGAAAAGGACCCTTCCCTCCTGACATGCTAATGCTGAAAGCTGCTCTCTGCCTGTACTCCCGGTGGGTCCCTCATGGAAATGTGAAGAGATGCATATTCAAACCGGCGCCTTCGGAGAGGGCTAGATGTACAGAAGAGAAACGGGAGAAAAAGCCCTGTGTGGACTTGGCCAAATGTTAATTCTGAGACAGATTATATTGCATCACGCGCAGTAATGATCTGACAGTTCATTTGTGAGGAGAGTTCAGGATCTGAGGTTTAATGCTTGGGTGGACGCAGGTGCTGAGCCCCAGCTCCTCAGAGCTGTCAGAGGAAGGCAGGGGGCTGCTGTCAAATTATCCCAGTTAAAAAGGCTGAGGCGCCTGCAAATATGAAAGACATTTAAGAAATTAATGCATTCATATTCAACACATATTGCAACAGCGTTTCATTAGAGGTGTTCTAGTCATATTAAAACTGACATCTGACCTTTCACATTTCTCCGAGGCACTAAGGAACATTCTTATTACATACATGCTGAAGTCAAAGAGAAGGTAATTGTGATAACTAGCAATAATTAAACAAACTGACATTTTGCACCAACACTTTCCCTGTTAGTTCTGTTTTTTGGGATTGCAGAGCAGAGTGATTATAAAAGCTGTATTTGTGTGAGTGAGTTTATTTTAGAGGAAAAGATACGATTTGTGAAAAACCTGGAGGCTATGTGACTATCACATACTGCCTAAGTATGCCATCATTTCATCTCTTATTTGTTTTGCGTTATCAAGGAGACTTATTGTATTACCATTGCTGCTTTGTTACTGCATAATCTTGCCGTGATTATGATAAGTATGCATAATGGAGACAAATTCCATACAATTTCCCTGATCAACATTTTCTGCTTTCATGCATAAAACATTTATCATGAACAGAAAGAAGGAGGGAAGTCATGGAGACTATCAAAGTCAGCGTTTCATAAATTACAGTAAGACAATTTTTCAACCCAATCCTTCCAGCTGTGGTGTCACACAGCAGCATGCAAAGTTTATCTAAGTGAATTTGCCTCTTTAAATACAGACTTAATCTTTCTGAGAGAACAGAGTGCAAAGTTGTGCTATGAAATGCAAGTGCAGTTGGTAGAGGTCAAGCCAGATAAACAGACTGATGATGCCATACATATTGTTCTATATGGATAGATGTAGGTCATTACACCTATGACCTCCAGCTGAGCTGTTTTGTGATGACAGGACCTCTGGGCTTGGACCTCAGAGACAGAGCAAATGGGCAGTCAGCAGGCCCCCTGCTTTCTGAGCCTTTTGGGTCGCTGAGGTGTCAGGGGCTGAGGGGGTCATAGCCCCTGAAATCTAGCCGCACACACCTCAACACTATCCCTAACCCGGTGTAAGCACAACTAGACCCTAGTCTCTGAGGTGGGCTCCCTCCCACCAGGTGTTCGGGATGGCGTACATGTCTTCAGGGTATGGAGTGCCGCTGGCCGCCCAGGACTACACATGGTGCTGAGGGTCAAACATGGAGCCATGCTGGACCAGCTGTCGCTTTGCTGTTCGCCCCAGCTCCGAGCCAGGCTCGCTGGAGGGGACCAGATGCGCACACTCAGTCACTCTTCTAGAGCTTACAGTCACATGGGTCTCACTGCCTGACCTCAGCGCTTTGGAATTATTTTGCCAAGATCATTGCGGTAAAGTAAGCAACACTGTGATGGGGAAAAAAAAACTACTTTGGTTTTTTGCACAACACAGGAAGTAGGCAAACAGTTTCTTAGTATTCCCCAATAATTGGCAGGGTCACTGTTCTGTCTTCCCATTCTGCATACAAGGGCGTCCATTAATTTGAAAAGGCTAAGCTACCATGCTCACACATGTACGCACCCAGATCACAGACTCGGCACTGCTTTGGAAGCAGCAGCACTCCATCTTCTGTCTAACTGCAGCTAAAAGCATGAAAGCAGCAGTGAGATTTCATTTGGCTAACTGACTGAAGGCACTGAGGGAGTAAAGCTCGCTGGAGAGATTTATACACCCAGCCTGATGTCTCCTGCTCCCTATAATAGAACAAAAGCTTGTTGTCTCTTCCAATTACAGATGTCAAAACGCTTATTTTGAGGGTTGTGATCTTTTCCCTTTTAATCTGCAAAGATAAAAGGTCTCAGCTTCATTAGCATGTGTTCTCTCCCCCCAGACTCACAGATTCCCTGCAAGCAGCCAGCTCAGCCTTACAGCCTATTACCCACTCTTGGGGCCATTAAGGTCTAACATTAATGATGTGTAATTAGCATATGATGACAAATAATAACAATGCACTCCCATTCGATGTAATGGGGGGTAGGATAATAACATGGAATCCCACTGTTTCAACCCTACATAAAGCTCACAATATCTATGTTTTATTGCCCACTCTGTTGTTCAGAGGTATAATGGAGTGGGATGTAGTACTTGTGCATAATTTATTCAAATTAATACGTTTATCGAGAAATATCATGATTACAGTACATCAATAAGTCAAAGTGCTTAATCTGCACAAAGCACGACTGTAGTTTAATCATGGTCCATAACAACACATGCAAATTTCTGCATATATCTTACAGATAGAGCTCTTTTATGTTTGTGTTAAAAACACATGATAGTATTATGAGCTACTGACAACATGTTTTAACCTTTAAGCTCAACGTTATGCACACAAATCTTTATATCACTTGGATTAGCCAAGAGGACCAAATGGACAAATGATGAGGCTTTTTGAGCTCTCGACACATCTCACCTATATTACTAATTTATAAATTCTATAAACAAATCTATTAAAGTTAATGACAGTGAGAACTCAAGTTAAATGGAGGAGTATTAGTAGACAAGCGATATGCTTAGAACAGAGGCAAAGCAATCAGAAGTGACAGACCGTCTTCAAACGGCTCTTCTCATCCATTAAACAGGCTGCCTGTTTGTGTCAGCTGTGGGTCTGGAAGAAAACCATACAATTAAAGAGACCCCGCATGTTTACACACACACACACAAACACACACACACATTCATATGCAGCTTCAACATGGAGCATCTTGTATTGTGTTTTGTGTAATGCAGCCCACACTATGTGTTTTTTTTTTTTATTTTTCACATCTGTCACAAAACAACCCATCACCAATTATACTGAAGCACAAACACGGGCGTTTTCAAATTTGTTGGTTACCTCCTGTAAAGAGGATGGTGGGGCATCTCAAAATCAAACTAATCAAAGCACCTCAAAAGTGGAAACTGAATGAATATATTGACAATCACAAAAGTGAGGTGCTGTTAAATAAACAAGTGTGAGACATCCTACTGTCTTTGTGTTTTTAAATGTGTGTAGTAAAATTTGATCCAAAAAAAAAAAAAAAAAAACTGGCATCCTTCTCTCAACCATTTAAAATTCAGCACTGAAAGAGCTTTCTGTTATATCATTAGGGAGTTACCTTACAATGCTAATTACAAGTATGTGTAATACAATGCAAGTTTTCTTCAGAAAGTACAAAAGATCTTATGGAAAAGAATCTAATTTAAAAGTGCATGAATTAAGAAGTGCAAGTAGAAAACCGTCTCCGCTGTTTTAAATTGAATTTGCTCTCTGGAAACACAGACATTCTCTGCTTTAAGGCGAGCAGCGCAGTGCTATTCGAAACCCTGTTTACACCACCCAGATCTCAAATTGACTTGCTAATGTTAACTTTTATTCCGTTGCCATGGGTAACCATGTCGTGTGATTTGACACCGAGCTACAGACACTGCTGATTAGTAGCATCCAGTTCTGTCCATCTCTGTGCATAACTGAACCATCTGGTCATTTATTCACTAATAAGCCCCTAATGGCCCAAATATTCAGCGGCCTGTCATTGTGACATGGCAGAAAATGCCTACATCTTTCAACTCGCCTTGACATGTTGCTTGTTTCACATCAAAACTCGTCATTTACAGGAGAGAAACTCAGAGGGGTAAAAACTTGACCTAATCTGCAGTGTTAACACTGAGGCAGGGAGCTTTGTTATCTGCTAGACTGACTGAAGGGATGTTAATGCATTCATCCTTCCCCACTTCAAGATCTTCTTTTCTGCCACAGGGAGAAGGATATGAGTGCTGTCAATAGGACTTTGATTATGCACACATTGATTCTGTGCTCAAAAATGAAAGATTATGCACAGCCCAGACTGCGAGGTGCTGTGAGAGAATGCAACATGCAGCTCGTGCTTGTGCAATGTGTTCACGTCCGACCTGTCATTTGTCGCCCAAAACATTGAATTTTTGCCATAAATATTTCCGGATGAACAAAGCCAGCTGGGATTGTAATTGCTGACATGCAACCATAAATTTAACCTTTCCTGGGACACTGGTGGCAACCAATTAACTAGCCATTGAATAAAAAATATCCTCAATTATCTATCTCATTATAGCTATGTTGGCCAGCATGTACAAAGAGCAGAGAGGAGAGGAAGACGAGCAACATAAGCAGGTTACCATTAGGGATGCATCAACACTTCGTTGATATCGGCCAATATGGCTTTAAAATTAATTATCGGATATTGGCCAGCATGCCAATAACTGCCGATATCTGCCAATAAAATAATAGGCTACTGTTTCCTTCACTAAACACCCAAGTTGATGCAATGTTTCACATATTCCCTTTGGACAGATGTTATGTTTACTTTGTCACTTGTAAAAGGGGTAAATGGCCAATTATCTTCTTTTGCACCAGAAATGAATATTGCATAATTTTAAGCTTTGTATTTCATGCCTGCATTTGCTGGCAGGCCAACACCGTGAGAGTATGCATACAAATACTGTATCTAAATTCCACCACAGAAGAAACAGGGAAAAAATATATACATGTATCAGTATCGGTATCGATTATCAGTCAAATGAGTTGTAAAATATCGGCATTATCAAACATCGGCAAAAAATACCACTGATGTACCACTGATTGTTTGTCTTCATATTGACTTTTTAGGTTCACTTTTGAGAGCTTACAGTGGGTAGAAATTAATTCTGCATATTTATTAAAGTCATGGCAAGATGTGTAAATACTGTGTATTGCAAAGGCAATTTATATAAGGCAACAAAATCAGTGGAAAGGAATAAACACTTTAATACAAAATTCTAAATGGGACCCAGAAACAGGCCTTTTCTGTATCATTGGTCTGATTGGAGTGTGAATGAGCTTCATGTTGACCGACTGGTTGCAGAACCTCTCTGTCAACTTAACTAGCAGCCCTGGATGGCGTGAATGTATACTTAACTCCCTGTCACTTAGCAAGGCATGCACCCTGAGTCTCCATCAAGACGAGCTAAGTAAGATGGAAGACGAGCGGGCTTTGGCTGGAAAGGAGACGGGAAATGCCACCTTTGGTGAACTCGCCTGGAACCAAAATCTCTCCGACTTATTTGAATGTCGTGCTAAGGGTGAGAGGATTCAGAGTGTGTGTCTTTTACACACTTAATATAATTTCTATTGTAGATATGTTAGGGTATGGCTGCTCGAGGGATTTACTTCGTACTTGAAGCATTCACAGGAAAATCCCTCTTCTAGCTCATCTTTTCCCTTTTTAAATCTGCTGCCATGCATTGGCATTGCAAACTACACCACAAGCAGAGGAAATCAAATCATCTATGTCTTAAACCATCAGGCTTCATACAAAAATAACGTTAAAACCAAATGCATTTGATATAGGACAGCGAGGGGAAAATGTTTTATGTATGCAGCAGGGATTCAGGACTGAATTCAAAGCAGAGTATATATTTGGAGTCCACTTTTTTTAGCACTTCTAATTAGCCAAAGTACTCAAATACAAACAGTCAAGCCTGTCTGATGCCACGGTAGATCTGTGGTCTAATTAATGTAAACTTGTTCCATTATATAGGCTGCTGAGAGTATCATTAAGGTTTGGCTTGGTTTTAGGGCTCTTTTACAGCCAAACCTAAAATAAAGCACAGCCATCTCATCTCATTTGCTCCGTGTGTTGGATGTGTATTCTAATGAACGGCTTACAACAATGCGACCTGCCAGTGCAAATAATTAACCTTAAGTGAAACCAATTACATACTTTTCTGCCATCGCAAACGCCTCCAAAAGCAATCATGTATAGCTTTCTCCAGGAATGTTTTGCTGATAAAGAAACTAAGTAGAGGATTCTGGGCTATTCTGTAGCAACAAATGAACGCTGAGAAGTCTCTTTATGCTCAGAGAGATATCTAAAGAGGAGGAAGATAAACAACAATTATACTGCTCTCCCTGTCAGCACAGCATGCCTCGGGTCAGTCCATTAGAGATCACTGTTTGGTGCACTCTTGTGCTGGAATAAGAAGTGCACCCGTTTGCGGCCAGGCTTTTGACTGGCAGTTGGGACCTGGAGACTGTGTGTGTGTTGTGAGCTGCCTGTGAATGCGGGCGGGTGGGGGATATCCAGACATAAACTTCCGCTGTCAGCATGGGCAATCATGGCACTTCATTGTCCAGCAGCATCATTACAATATGGTTATCATCTGAGCTTGAGTCTGACACCTTCTCCAGGACCTCTCCAATCACCCCCCATAGTAGGCTTCAGTACCAGGCAGTCAGGGCAAATCTCTGCTTTGTGCTTGTCTGCCTTAATAGACTGGATGTCACTTCTGCCTGTGGAATGTGCCCGGTCTTCAGCTGTCAGTCAGAGGCGCGGGTGTCAGGCCGGAGCGTGGCTGGAGCCGTCTGGATTAGAGGGTAGTTACCATAGCTGTCAGATTACTGACAGCCTGACACCCCCTCTCCCAACTTCCTCTTATTGTTTCTTTGTTTCTCTCAAACATCCTCCAGATGGGAGAATTACCAACCAGAAGAGAGAGAGGAGAGAGATGGAGGAAGAGGGAGAGAGGGGGGTGAGAAAGATACAAAAGCCGAGAGCGGGTTTTAAAAGTTCTATGCCACGTTAGCTTTGTGATGAAGTAAAGCGTGCTTGGTAGATTCCCATAGAGAGATGAGGAAGCGAAGAGAGAGGATGAAAGAGAGAGCATTACACCTATTCCCACCTCTCCTTGTTATCTGTGGTATTCATGTCAAGATAGGTGATTGTGTTGGTCATTAGTGTTCCTATACCCAACAGAGTGTCTTAGTTAGTACCTTTGAGTAAAGCTCCATCTTCACTGAATATTCACCTCTATGACTGTACCTGTCTCATTCATCAGGAGAAATGTTGGAAATGTTCTTTAATTTCTCTTCCTTTTTAAGACAAATGAACCAGCGTAATGTGGAGATGTAGACAGGCATGATAAGAAAAATCACTTAGATACTATAACCTATAATGAATTACGGAATCATCCATGGTTACTGGGAGTATTTTAATGATTGAAGAAACTGTGGGCAGGCTACGGGTCAGCACTTGTCTTTACATTTTTCATCTCTCTCATTTCAGTGACCCTGTATGGGTGACACTGGCATTTCTGCCATTTTTAAATGAGCACTGGACTAACAGCATAATATGCATGAAAGAAAGAGGTGCAGACCACGGACATGAAAACCCACATCCTATCGTCTGCTCAGCTTTCCAGCATGTAAAGAAGATACATGCTGATCAAATAAGATGTATAGAAAACAATCTTTACATTAAAATAACAGGTTCTCAACTTGTTTCAACTTCCAACAGCCCCAATCGGCAAACTTCAGAAACAATTACACAAGTGTAAAATAAAAGGAAGTGAGGTGTTATGTTTGTAAAAATACACCGATACACCACTTCAGCCCCTGGCCGTCAGATTCTACCATAAAAATAACCAAAGGCAGATTACAGTTTGCCCTGACCTCCAATCTCCTCTAACAAGCCCGGCTACTAAAATCAGCGGCACCGTCATGTTCGGGTAAAGATAATGAGGGCGGCTGCCTGAGGAGAGACCGAATGCAAAACAATTATAGTTAGTTACAGGAGCACAGGTTAATATTCTCTCATGTCCCTCCTCTCACACATTCCCTTTTGTCCTACATCAATCTTAATGAAAGTTATGAGACCTGTCCGCAATGATAAGCAGCCACTCAGGCGTACTCTGTGTCAAGGCTCCCACATTATGCCTCCCCTTCAGCCTATGTTTTGCATAGCCTAAAGCATCTATTAAAATCCCCTTGTAAAATTCATAAAACAAAAATGTGGTGGGTCAAGTCTAGAGGGAGCCAAAGTAAGCTGCTTATTAGCAGGGAGTCGAAAACACAGATCCAATTACAGATCCTGAACAAGGAGCACTAAGAATCAGCATTGGGGAATAAGTATTTTCCTTTTCTCTCCCCTTCAATTGGCCTAGGTACAGAGGAAAGAGAGAGAGGTATCAGAGAGCAGGATCCACGAATGGTAATTACAGTGGGAGTGTTTAGTGCATGAAGCTAGAGTTGGAGCCATTCAAGTACAAACTCATGTAAATCTTCACTTTGCTTCAGATAGTAAATTGGTCGGGTTTAAGAGGAATCCCAGAAGGAGAGGAGGAGAGGGGCTGCGCCGAGAGGAGCCATGAGCTCCAGAGATATGTAAAGAATCTCTGTCTGGAATTTAAAGGGCTACAAATTAGACCAGACATTAGCCTTTTTCTTTTACAGAGCCAGCAGAATGTGAATGAAACAGAATAAATAACTATAAGACGGCTTTTCCCCCCTTCTTATAAGATGACATTAATCCTTTCATGTGCAATGACAGCTTACAGGGTCTGACCCTCTCCCCAGACAGCCATATAAAGCCAGGAGATTTTTTTAAAACCCCACCAAGAACATGCTTCTGTTAATAAGAGGTCCTGATAGAGGTCTCCACCCCACATTTAATACTCTAGTTTACACCAACTTACCCTGCTCAACATGTTCAACAGATGGCTCTTATTAAACCAGTCAACAATATTGTAAGATATAATTCCATTTAGACATTTACTTTTAATTTAAATCAGTCCGTATCTGTAACAAGCGGACGGCACTTTTACATTTTTTTCTTCCTGGGTAGTGAAGGCTGAAGTGTCTCTCAAGCGTACAAAAGCGTGAGCATTTGAGCCCTTTGAAAGAAAAAAGATCAAAGGCGGCAAGTCCTCCTGCTGCTGCTGGGTTTAAGCTGTAACCAGCGCAGACCCCGCTCTCCACATCTCGGATCGCGCATAGTGGTGGGTGGCGAGCTGACTGATTGCCAGGAGTGTACTGTCAGCACCACTCTCTCCACAGAGGACCATGGTGGGGGACAGTGTTCGGCCAGTCCACGTAGACCCCCACCCACCCACCCCCACCAAAACCATCGGCTCTGCAGAGGGACGCTGGCAGCCTGCATCTCCCATAATGACCTCAGTGGGTAATGTGCTCTACTAATATCTAGACAGGGTAATTCATTTGTACAAATGGACAATCCATCACATTTTTTTTCAGACAATGAATTCTGCACCCAGCTGAACAGGAAGCCGCGTTCAGTTTTCAATACATTCCTGAAAAATAATTGGATATTAAAAAAAAAATAGAAATCAATAGAAATACAACATAATTTCTGTAAGTGATATTTAGTAGGATGCCAAGTTAATACATTTCCTGGATTTAATATTAATATTTGACAGCAGGTGCAAAATCTAATATAAATTATTATAAATGGGGAAAAATTCAATTGTACATAAATTAACATGCAATTTATTGGCAACAGGAGTAGTAAGCTGCAACTTTATGAATAATTAGTCCTAGGATGTAACAACCATACAGTGTTTAGTTGCTAGAAAAACGCGAGGTTAAGGATGTTAATGGTGAAATTATTTAAAGTAAAATTTTAATGGCTCAAAGGACTTTTAGGGGGCAAACCATGGGCTTTGCGATGTTATGGTTTCAGATCTGGATTGTGGCCTTTGCTGCGTGTCAGCCCTCCTTCTCTCTATCTAACCTCACTTTTTTGTAAACCTCTGCAACACTCTGATAAAGTGACATATATTACATTATCTCAGTTTCCGCGCTGTGTTATATTCATTACAACTGGACACTTTGGAGTTATGTCAGGGGCTAAACTAAGTGCAAGGTCCTCACATCCTTAAATAAATGTTAACACAGTGGTATGAGTTAACAGACACTCCTGTACAATTACCAGCCGGTGTTACACCGCTGACATTATCAGGAGGGAGCCTACATTACAAATGGTCCTCTTTGTGAAAACAGCAGCAAAGTGGCCACTTTATATTCCATCACCTTAGATTTTTTTTTTCCCTCGCCACCCCTTATTTCCCCTCTTTCTGATCAATTTCATCCGCTGCCAATGCACTGATACAAACACAATTTCTGTTTATGCAACGGGATCAGACACAAAGCAAATACAATCTACAAGATATGCAGTCCAAAACAACATCTGCTAGTCAGCGTATTCAGATTAATTGAAAGTCTTTGTGCTGTCATTTCAGTTGAGTGCAGTTTGACTAACATCTTAACCTACTTAGTGCAATTAGTGCTTCATTAGAGAGGCTAACTAACTATTGCTTCTCTCCATAATGATGTGCAAGAGTGTAGACATAAAAGTACATAATCAATGGTTTCCAATTACTCCACAAGTGCAACCACTATTTCAAATAAACTGGATAATAATATAGAGCCATTACAAAGTCTAAGGTAGCAGAACCATTTAATTGCAGTGCAGTTCTTCTCAGCTCCAAGATTTTTTCACACTAATGAAGTGTCATACAAAAAAAGGCGGTATTGATTTTTTCACCACACAGCCTCCACCACAAATATGTAATTATCCTTTTTATATCTGGCAGGGGATTAAAGTAATCTATAGTATCTAGCCTTTGCGCTTCCCTGACAGGGTTGTGTGGGGCTTTTACCCTTTTCAAAATATGCAGCTTTTTGATGAATGAACTTTAGACAAAATGCTGTTCTGTTCTATATTGTTTTGTCTAAAAACCTGTATTCTGAAGACATCATGCAGCATGTACAGCTGCCCGAGCTTTCAGTACACAATCATGGCATTTCAAGCCCTGTCATCTATGAGCCGAGGCAGTTAGAGCTAACCATCAGCTAACGCACACACATACAGACGGAGACAGATCAGCTCCACAATCAAACACAAACGGGCAAAAATAGAAGCAGGCGCACACCCTCACACACTCACACAGTTTTCTTTGGAGATCTCTGTGAAGCTGTGAGCTCAATAGAATTCATCACAGCTGGCTAATAAGGTTAATTTAATCCAATAATGTGTCCATGAAAATCACTACTTCCTCTGGAGCACCACACAAAAGCTCCCTGCTGTTTCCTGTCAAACACACAACACATCCACACTCATCCTCGGGCTTCACATAATAACATCCCAGTCCATTTAAACTTTAGGCCAGCTACTCTTCTCCTCTCTCTCTCTCTCTCTCTCTCTCTTCCTCTCTGTCTGTCTTTGTGTCTCCAGACCTGAGATGGACGAGCAACCTTAAGACTACCCCACGCTGGGCTGCCCTTCACGATAATAAAAAGCCATTACCTTGACCGCTGACACGAGGCCAAGTGTGAGGGTCAGAGTGATATTTATTGATGAAACTCTGAGCTCCCAATCTGCTGCACTCAGTGCGCATCATACAGCTGTCAGCACAGACAGGGATCAGGCAGCATGATGGCCCTCGACATGGCCCATCTATAATTTATGAACTACACAGAAAACAACCAGGAGACAACAGAGAAGCCCCGGCTGCCCAGGGATTACCCTCCAGCCCAGCTAAAGAGATCTGAACGAGAACCATCTAAGGGCCACTGTGGGCCACGCTGATATGGGGCAGCAGGTAAGCACAATAGCTGGTGTTCCATATTCAGAGGGCCCTCACCGGGATCCATCTCTCTGGAGGACACTGTTGTGAATAATATAATAGACAGTGTTTACAGTGGGGATGTAAAGTGAGTGCGCTGGTGCATCACACACCCCAGCACACTTCAGCTGAGCCCTGTAAATGAGCTAACAGAAGGGCAGAAGATGTAAAGTTTCACACTTTATTCTTCAAAATGCTGTGGGACAGCCCAAAGATGACAACCAGTGGGTGAAGATATTTTGTTGTTTTTGGTATTATTGTTATCATTATTATTATTATTATTATTTAAACTGTAACATTTAACAAGTCAAATAAAGGGCATCATCGCACAACTTTTTCCAATTTTTTGACAATCATTAATCTCCAAATTATTTTTTTTAATTGACTTGAGTCCATTAATCTAAAAATAAACAAGAACGTGTGTCACAATTTACTTAACCAAAGATGAAATCTACAAGTTATTTGTCCAAAACTCACTTAAAGCTTTTCAGTACACAATGATGCAAAATAGAGATGCACATATACTTTTTTTTCCTTCAAATTCAGGTACGTTATCGATACCTGAATCAGGACATCTGCTAATATAGTAGAAATTTTATCATTTTTATTATTGTTGTAGTGCAATGTTGCATGAGCGTGTAGTAAAGTACACAGCATTTTGCATTAGAAGGTCAAAAAATACACAAAAATGCAGTAACAAATCAGTAGGATTTACAACAGGTATAGGAGTGCAAAATTCTATGGCAATTCCTTAAATGTTTTAAAAAAAAACTTTATAAACTATAAAGTGGATCAAAAATCAATTTATAAGTAATAAGAGAAGATCAAAGAATGTTCCTTTTAAAGGTTCTTAGACTTATTATTTGAAATAAAAGTGCAGAAACTTTGTAAAGGAAGAAATATCTGAACAATCGAAACTCTTGAAAGATAAGTTTACTATAATTAGACAATAGAATCTGAATCTGAGCATAAATCAGTGCCATCAGTAAAATATCCAATAAATTTATTACAACGGTACCTGCACCTGAACTGATATTGGATCAAATTGGTCCTCAATACTGTAAAAGACATCAGAGAGGAAGGGAAAAAAAACCTTGCATTAAAATCTGGATCATTGAAATAACAACCAACTGATCGGCAAAATCGTTGTTAACTATTTATCAGTTGTTTAATGTTTTTTATTCTGTTAATGTTGGCCAACTTGTGCCTGTGGAGCACATTGACAGGAGTGTTTTGGCTGTTAGCTAACAAGCTGTAGTAATATTATCACTGTTTATTGATAAACTACAGTTAGTAACGAAACACGTCACATTATTTTAAAAAAATCATCCATCCACTTAGAATAAAATAAAAGCTTAAATTAATGATAAGTTGTTGCATCACATTGTTAATTATTACTTCTGGTCTTAAAAAGACAAACATGGTTTGAAGAAAACATGTCGATTTTTTTTTTCTCACCTATCTTATAAACGTATTTTTTCCCACTGGTTTATTTCAGCATTGTTATGCTTTTTTCCCTTCTCATTTCAAATCCCACTTGACAGTTCTTTGTGGAAAACTTTAATTGCAAATACACTTCTGGCCCATTTTTTAACACAAGGGTATTCTGTCTCCATTCTTGAATTCCCACCCAGATCAAATGCAATCCTTCATCGGCCAATTTCCCTGACACTTTCTTTTTATCCTCTGAATTCATCTTTACATGCTGCAGACAGACATATATTGTTTCTGATCAATAAATAACCATATAATTGAATACTGCTGCATCGCAAATGAAGCCCTCATTTACCAAGCTTCAGTAAACAGGCTGGATTCTTTGCCTATCTAACGCTGACATTTCAGAATTCAAACACATTCAGGGCAGTGTCAGTGCACAGAGCCGCTGTATCCCACTTAGGCTCTCTTTTCAATATGGAACTATCTCCACCCAATAAATTATTCTGGGCATCTCCAAAGTCATTACACATTTATTTTGATCTCGCATCATAATTCACAGCTTGGCGCACAATGCATTTTCTCAAAATGCATGGTAATTCCTTGGTGCAGAGCAAAGTTATGATTCATTTATACTGGAGTGACAGCATAATGCAGAGACGTCAAAATCCATTAAACTGTTCAATGTCTTGGGGTTTATTTTTAGATCCAATTGAGATTTAACTGATGGTGAAAAATATACAGTCAGGTGTGTTTACCTCACCTTTAGAGAGAATGTGTTATGGTTCCAATTAATTTGTTTCATTCCTGTCACTAAAGGCATTGTCTATGTCAGAACTGTCACCGCGCTCTGGGCTTTGTTTTCTGGAGAATGGCATTTAATTTCGCTGTATACTTTCATAACTATACTAATTTAAAAGGTGTGCTTTTTGTTTAGAACCACTTAAGCTAAATGCGTGCTGATTTGATTGCTCATCACAATGGCAGATTGCAAAATTGCTGGCTGTTGCCTTGACCACTGAGCTAGTTAAATGATCATCCGCAGTTTAAAAGACATTCAATTATCTTCTGGCGCCTCCAGAGATGAGCGTTGAGAGGAGGGTTTTGCAGTCTGAGTGGATGCTAAATTGCATTACTGTGGACATAATGCTAGCATTTAACACTTTTACCTTTGCGAATAGTTTCCAATATAAAACAGTGTATAGGCCCTTACTGTGCTTTGACACTGCTCAACTACATTTTACATCAGGGATGCCATTTTATCAATAAAATATTTTCAAAATATTCAGTAAAAGTGTGGTTTAAATATTAGTGTACTTCCTAATTTATTTTCTGCTATTTTTCTACCATTTATAAATTATTTTCTAGTAGATTAAACCCCTAAAAAAGTAAGAGATTAAATGTAACCTGGTTAGCCACTTGTGCGTACCTGTTGTACAAATTAAAATTGAGCAGTGGTTGTAAACTCCACAGTGCTACACTTCTTTTATATAAGTGCACTGAGTGTGGCTAGCTGCTCACTGTCTGAGATGGGGAAAGGCAGGCAGGAGGGATTTTTTTTCTTTCTCCTACAAGGATTTTTTTGTGTGCAGTTATGGTCCATCATTATTAAATGTCTCTTGTTGGATGGGAGAGGCGCTTTATCAAAAACAGCCATTCATCAGGCGCTGTGCAAGACAGCTCACATCTGACCTCTGCGGCAATAATGCCGCATCAAGTAGGCCAACTACCTAGTTTAGCGGCAGAGCAGGGAGCAGGGGCCGGCTCCAAGATTAAGTGCGCTGTTTCAGGTTTTCATTCCCAGGGGCTCTGCTGGCTGATGTTGTATTGATTGCAAAAGTTTACCAGTAAGTATCACAAACAACAATAGCCAGGTCAACGATCGGTGATGCCTGAACCGCTATTCCCCGGCGGGAGGCTACACGTTCAGGGCTAAAGCACTGCCATCATCATAGCTGTGTGCTGGGTGCAGAGAGGGCTCTCCTGAGCTGGGGGAAGAGAAGTGCACTGGCTGTTCCTACTGACATTTAGGAAAGCGATATGTCAGTGTGAAATGAGCGGGCGTGAGATAATTATAAGCCTTTGCATTATAAAAGGCTGCATCGACAAACTGTCGGATTGGCCTTCCACAGAGGCGCCCGGCCCTGTTAGGTACTCGTGCATGGGTTACTCCTTATCCCATTTAATGGTTTGGTAATTTTTTTTAACATCTACTGAAAAGACCCCTGTCTGTCTACATGCACATATGTGACAAATCAAAGCTCCAAGTGTGAGGCAATCAATGCACAGTACAGCCTATTTACAAACCAATCACTTGCCATGTTTTTGATAGCATGTCCAAGAGAGGATAGGTTACAATTAAGCAATATTTTCTCAGAGAAAACTGCAGTGCTACACTCCAGCAAAATTGAAAGAGCTGAGCAGTAAAGAACACGATTCACCCTAAGGCCATCTCCGGCAGGCTGAATGATGGCGCATCCTTGGCCCTGCATGGAGGACAGCACACAACCCTCCATCACAGTGCCACCGGACCATTACCCAGGGACTGCAACGGCCAGCCGCACCAAGCAGGCCTCCTCCACTGCCCCATGAAGCTAATCATGTGATTTGATGCAATGACAGAGTAATGACACAGATTGGTGGTGTGTTCAGCTTCCCCCTGCTGGAGACTACAGAGGAGGTGGTGAGCACACAAGACTGCCTCAAGCCAGAGCAGGAGCCAGAGACACCACATTCGAAAGAGCAAGATGCAGAAGATATCCAAGCGCTCTCAGAAGTGAAATCAAGATTAATGGTACTGCGGAGGGATTCTTTTATGTCCTTGAGTAACTATATTTCACTTAATGAGGGACATTAGCTGTAATAAAACTACTCAGAAGTACAAGCCGTTAATTAATGCCTCCACATTACCAGTGAATGAGAATAACCGAGTTGTTGGACCCATTGGAGCAAATATTAAAGGTGCACATTATTTCCACTGCTCTGTGCCAATTAATCATTTAAGATACAGCCTGGCACTAAATTTCTAAACCAGTATTTTGAAACTTTGATTACTCCAATGCATATCAGTCCTTATTAGATTCTGTCTCCACAAGGTTTTAAATTACTGTGTTTGTTTACCTCTTATTATTATCTATGGTGGCAGTGAATGTGATTACTGCTAGGCTGCCTTCAGGATGAAGACTTGCGTGTGAACTTGATGGTAAATAATCTAAACAGTTAAAATTAAATGCCAGCTCCAAATTCCCACTTCGTTCTGGTTTGGTCTACTGTGTTTGTACCCGCATGAGCTGTTCTCAAAATTACTTCCAGATCTCGCCTACCTCAACACCACAGAAATACATCTCACTAACCTCCCTCTAAGAGAACCTTTATCTGGGCTATAATCCTGGCTGTAATGTTCCCTCGTTAGGAGAGCACTGCTGGCCCACACCAGTAGCAACACAGGGAAGGCCTCAGGCACCACTGGAATTAATTACAGACAAAAGCGATGGTGTTTGCAATTGTCATGCCAAATTTATCACTAGCCACTTAATGTGCCTCATCTGAACTGATCCACACTAGCTGAACTGCCCCAGGGCATCTATTCTTCCTCTTCCAAGGGTGGGGTTGTGGTAGCAGTAAGGGAGCATGTCTGTCTGTTTGTGTGTGTGTGTGCGTATGTGTGTGCACAGGCCAGTCTGCATCTGCTGGGGAGCTGCCTAAGTCGTGGGCTGGAGGCGGTGTGTGCTAACAATGCCCCCAGCAAATACAGAGTGTAGAAATCTATAACAAATGTTAACACCCCGCCACACCCCCTCGTTCTCTACCCGCCCAGCCACGTCTCCAGAGAGCGGTTCAAAGCCAATCTTGACATCTTTAATTCCGTCATTTTTGTGATGATAATCCTTGATGTGCTTGGATGTAGTGTCAGTAGTCATTTGTTCCATGCCAAAGTACATCTCAACAGAGGCCTCTGGCACATAAAGTCCTTAGCTCAATGAAGAAATCTTGCTATAGTTTATCAATAAATACTAACAGACTGTACTTGCAAGTAGAGCTTCCACTTAGTATTACTTTTATTGAAGATGGATCTGATGATTAAAAAGTGTAAATGAATTTCAAGAGTCTTAAAATTAGGGCCTGACTGACATTTTGTCGATATTATCGACCGATACCGACCCATCGCAGCTATCAGCATACATGTTTACCAAAACGCATCAGGAAAATGCTTGGACGATGTGATTTTAAATTGTTTAATTACATAGTTTGTCCAGTTTTGGGCAGGACATTATTTAATAACTATAATTGAAGTGTTGCTAAAATGTAAGATATCCTGCCTCTGTTAAATTTGTTTGTCAGGAGTATTTGCTAATTACACTGAGCTAAAATTATATTGATACAATATTGACGGATATATCAAATATTGAAATTTTCTTGCTGCTTCATATTGGTATTGGCCCCCAAAAATCCCATACTGATCCAGCCCTAATTAAAATTGCTTGATTTGGCTGATCCACTGTCCAAAATTTAAAACTACCCAGTTAACTATCATGTAAGACAAAGGAAATTAGCAAATATTGGCATCTGAAAAGCCATTTCTTTTAAAATGGCCTAAATAATAAATCAATTACGAGGCTGCTGTTGGTTACTTTTCTATCAATTACCTAATCGACTCATCATTTCAGCTCTGCATAAAAGTTCGAATTGATGTCTGCCTTTTCAATATATTACAACGATGAGTAACAACAATTTTATCACTCAAGGTGAAATACAGTCAGCATCATTTAGCTTTTGTCTTTAATCCTGTCGTTTATATGGCTGTTTATATCGAGAAGACAAAGGCTGTCCCAAATGCACAGTTACACATAAGCCACCATTATCTTTCTGCTTGTGCAGCTGAAAACCTAATGCCTAAGTTCAATAATAATGCAGAGGGGACAGCTCATTGGTAGCCCAGTGGTACAGCACAATAATAGCTCCAGAGGAGTCCTGCCTCTCTAAAACAAATACGCAGGTGCTTCAGTTCAACTAAGGAAAAATGCAGCAAAATATTGTATCCACAAGTGCATAATGTCTCATCAACACTGATCGGTTATCAATTAAAGCAAAACCATCTCATTATATTAATGAATGGCCACAGCTAGTAATAGTCTGTCTTATTGATGTTTGAACAAGGTAAGCACAAACGCCCTTACACAGCACCGAGATCTACGCTATCAGCAGCTGAGAACAGATTTGCAAGGAAGAAGACAACAAAAAAAAAAAAAAGGAAAAGCAAAGAGAAACTGAAGGACACAACAGGCTACTCTCAGAGGGACTGCATTTTTTCCAGCAATTGTCATGCAAGCCTTGTTGTAAGTAATAATGTGGCCTTTAATGACGGAATGATGGACCTGCCAAACACTGCCTCTGCCATATACTGTCTGCATGTCCCCGCCGTCCGCTCCTCACACAGCCATCTGGGACATATTAGCATATCCTCGTCAATTCACAGCCCATTTTAACATAATCCATATTTGTTGGGTAAAGTCCAACAGCAAGCCTCCCGTACAGCGGTCATATGATGCTATGACACACTTCAAGAGCCTGGCCCACATAAAGCATGCTTGGGCAGCTAAGCAATTCAGAAATGCAAAATAGCAGGGCATACCGTTCCCTACCTTGTACCTAGAGGGACAAATCCCTTTTGGCCAGACATCTCCAGACTGTTACCTTGGTATTTCTCCACAACAGTACTTGTGATTTTTATTCTAAGTGTTCAGGAAAGAGGAGAAAAAGAACAAAAAGGAGTGTGCTGTCATGGCTGGCAGTGAGTGTGTAGAATACATTGAGTTGCTGAGGCATGTCAAAGTATGTATGCTTCACCTATCAGGGAATAATGCCATATTTTGATACACATTTGCTTGATAAATATTCTTCCTCTTTAAAAAATAGGTGGACTGCAGAAGCTTAAAATAACCCTAAACTAGTTTGTCAATTTTTTTTTTTAATGTAAATAATGGGATTTTTTTTCTACACTGACACTAGACTGGTGTGTACATTTAATATGGCACTATTGTATAATGTCACATGCATATTTATGTTTAATGTATGCACCTGCATCTACATTAGGAAACTGCTATTATAAATGGCTGGAGATAAATATAGCCATGGTAAATAAGGTCACTATATCCTTTACTTCTAAATGCACAGGGATAATAACTGACTCAGTGTGTAATCTCTTAAGAGCAGACTATAATTATTTTAAAGAAAAGAAATGCCTCTCTAATGTCCTTACATTTATTGATACTTTGATGGAAGTGTAGATGTTATCGAATACGGTCTGAAAACAGCTGAAATGAAAATAACCCTCATTTGAATCAATCTGCGAATCCAATTAGAGGGTGTAAAGATGAAAAAAAAACTAATAACCATGATGAACTATCTGAGCAATATTAATTCTCCGCATTCGTTTGATTCATTGATGCAATTCTTTGACGTTCTCTGCAGGAGAGACATTCAGCAGAATTCCTTCACCCACTTGAAAGCAATACCTGTCATGAACCATCATCACAGAAGCCTTTTGAGATATAATCTCAGAGAACTTTTAACCCAGGAATTTCAAACCCTCCTGTCAAAGAGAAAGCAGAGATCTTGGGATCATGACACTCAGTCAGCAGCAGTCACACAGCTCTGGGCCGGGTGCTTCTCAAGTGCTGGACTGTCTGGCAGTCAGCAGGGCCAGAGGCTGAATTTCACATGGCTTAGTTAAACACAAGTCCAATGGAATCCACCCACTGTACTGCAGCGCACATGAAACTATGTGCGAATACATCAAGGCTTCGCTGCGTGCTATTTTTCATCAAATTCTTTAAAAAAATCTACCACCACTGTTGGGAGGTAAACAGAGTGGAGCAAATCGTAAACATCAAGGCTATAAATATTTCAGCCATGTCAGTTATCAGACCCACCTAGTGTTCGGGCCAGAGACATCTAGTTACGGCTGAATTCTAACTGAGGTTGACTTATGATAATGAGATTCATTCACAGCACGACCTACTGTATGTATACAGGACGCCTGCTTCATTTCACTAAGTTGAGGAAGTTTCTGGTTTAGTTCCTTTCTACCTTCAAAGAAGAAAAATTCTGTTACGTGTGACTTCAATTTTATGAAAAATTACACAAAGAAAACACTCCCTTTCTGAATCACAGACCAATTTGATTTGTGCTCCGGAGAGGTCAGTGAGAGATCCTGCATATCACACATCCCCCCTGACCGAAGCTCCCCCCCATGAGGCTGTGTGCGGGACGCTTCTCCGAGGGATGTCATGCTGCATGTCATCAGCCTGGTTAAATTGCACTGCCAGTGGGTAAGCAGCAGGGGTCACATGAGGCTCAGTGTGGACTGCAACATGTAACGCATGGCAGCCCACAGTCTGAAGGCTGGCCAGTAATGACTCCAAAACATCCCGATAAAGATTGAGGGGCAGCTGTTTTCATCTAAAACAGCTCGCCTCAGACACACACGTGTGTATGCGATGCCTAAAAGGCCATGTAAAGCTCTGCAGCAACAACCTTAAAAAGGGCTGTAAGGTTTAGGTTGTTTGCACAACAGAAATCAATACATCAATACTGTGTCAATAGAATCCATCGATAATCAGGCAGTTGTTTCAGGGATGCTTTGCAAGAGAAGATGATTTTCATTTTGGGAACGATTAAACAAACCAGCACATCAAGTCAAAAGGAAATTTCTCTTTTGGGAGCGAGTCCAAGCATTTGCCCTTGTAAACACAAAGCCCACATATGACTGGGCCTCAGTTGGGCAGACAGCAGAGGGAGTTAACAAAGCTAATTAGGGGAGGCTGACATGTTAAAGTGAGCTGCGGCTCGGGAGTCAGCTCTATCACATATGTTTCCTTTGTGGCGGGTGAAGTGGGTCCTTTGTTTGTGAATTGATGGCGTTTCGCTCCGCCGTCCCTTTGGGTAGAGGCACTGACCTGCGGAGGCCCCGACAGTGAGAGGAGGCTATTTCTCTGTCTCCCCAATGCCTGCTGCTCCAGCTGTCCCACTCCCTCCCAAACCTAAACCTTCCCAGAGCTGCGGATGCACAGTGAGATGGGCAACACCTGTAAAAAAGCAAGTACCCCCTCAGCCCAGGCACCTCAAAGCAGCCTGCCCACCTGCTACTGAGCTCTCTGGGCCTTGCAGCTTAAACGCTCATTTTGTGCCTCTCAGCACGGGACTTATTGATATAAATAGCTGTGCACAAAGTGCACACTCTGTTTTCTCTTGGTCTGATGCAGTAGGTGTGTATGTGATTATATTCAATGGCAGCCTCTTTCAGGTGGGGATGAAATATGAGCAGTTTGGACACTGGGTAAATGACAATCTCTGCTAGATTCACTAAAAATGATTATAGCACAATTGACATATATCGAAATGGACAACATGATTCTGGCACCCGTCTTAAACAAGGATTCAATATCTAATATGTAGACACTATATACTCTGTATTAAACATTACAGATACTGCGATAGATTTAATGATGACCTTACCATTTGTCTTGATATAGCTTGTCCTTCCTCCATGGTGAAACATAAGCTATGTCCTTGAACAAGACACTGTATGGGTATAATGAAAACAGCAAAGTAAAACATCCCAATAGTGCAATCCTGCAACTTTCTTTTATGCCTTATTTATAGTTTAATACATAAGTAGCCCATTTATGATTAACATAATGAGGTTTAATTTGTGTTTAAATCAGACAAAAACAAAACAGTTGTGAAGCATCTCAAAGCATGAACTTTAAAGGGATAACTTGCCCTTTGTGGCCAAAAGCAATGTTTAGAAAAAGTCAATCTCTTTCGTTCACCTTAGCCTGCGTGGCAAAGGATTAATCCTCACCCATTAAGATGACAAGACAATTTGTGGAGTAGTTGAGTGTAAATAAATACGCTGAGGAGGAGATAACACATTAGGCTGCTGACCGGGCTATTCCATTACAGCAGCACATTTGTTTCCATACACGCAGGAAGCCATTCAGCGAATGGCATCTTTCCTTCATGAGGTGAAAGTGGAATCTTGCCTCTGAGAGGAAAATAAGGACATCAGGACTCCCCGACATTAACTTTCATCACAAAAGTCATCTCACCCACCAGAAATAGATGCTCTCTCCAGCTCGCACATAAAAAGGAAAAGATATAATACACAGCCTTCAGTTTAAGAGGTAACAATGGTTTCGTCTCCATTAGGTGTTATAAAACAACAGCAACAAGAAGTGCATCTGGTGCCTCGCTATTTCAGAAACATGACTGTAAAACACGAGCCTGAAATGCTTCAGAGACACACAGCAACCTTAAAAAACTTCATATTTTAGATGTTTTATATGCGTCTTTAGATTTACAAGCTTTTTTTACCGCTCCAGGTGGTACTTCTGCTGGAAGAAAAGAGGCTGTACAAGCCAAGTGGCTGCATTGATTTTGCAGTAATTGATCTGATGGTTCCTTGTGATAATTGACAATTATCCCTGATTACCAGACAGGGGCTTAAAATCAGTCTAAGAAAATGACCAGCATTATGGGATGTTGAACAAAGGCTGAACAAAGATAAATCAATACCCCTCAGAAAACGGCTTAGAAAACAAGACAAAAAAAAGAGTGTCACAGTAGACCACATGCTGCTCTGCATCTAACAGCCCCTGGTATACAGTATACAACTATATATACTGCTCCATGCTATACTAATACTACATCAAGTTAATATGAACACAATAATCATTTACGTGCAGGAAATAAGCAAACATAATTAATTGCAAATTGATAGTTTTTGCATGTGTTTGTGCATCCTGCAAACCTGCACACGTCTGCATCTTTGTGTGTGTGTGCATGTGTGGCCATATTAAGCATGTGTTTGTGTGCAGCTATATGTCTATATTTCTCTGTTACTATGTGTCTGACCTCAGCTGATTGCTCCTCTTGATTCAGCCAGACAGATGCAACTCATTGCGGCTTAATAAATATACGGGCCCAGGGGATCTCTGCTAAACAGTTCTATTAAGTTGGAAACATGTCAGCCAATATAAAAGCAGCCTGACCCCGGGAAAGGTCAACTGTGACACGCATGTTTACTCAGGAAAACAACCCAAGGCTGGAAGGTCTTGTTTTATCGGATGTCTTCAAAAGAGAGAGAGAGAGGGAGAGAGAGGGTGTCGGGCTGCCCAAATGTTGGTTTTACGTGATTTTGGGTCTTTGAACCCACACAGGAAAGTGCTGTGTTGTCACTGAGCTTTTTCTGCACGAGTAAAACGACAAGTACACAAGGTTACACTGTATGTTTCTCTAGCCGCCAGAAAACACAGACAGCGAGACAGACAGGTACACAGACAAATATACAGACAGACAGACAGACAGATAGATATTTGGCAGATCATTTAATTTAATTTACATAAATCTGTTAATTATTTTTTTGATTGACAAATAATTTGGTCAATAAAGAGTCAGAAAAAACACTTCAAAAATTCTGCCTTTATGAATATCAGATTCACCAGATTTTTTCATGAATGTTGTTATTTTTAGATATATAACATACAAAAATGCAAACCCAAATGTACAAAGTGATTTCTTCTTGCATGTAGGTTAAGTAAGCTTCACACACAAACAGGTGTGGGACTGCAAATTGCTAAGCTATGTTTTAAAAAATCTGAACAAATCAAGTGAAAAGCAACACATTATCAACTACTGGAACATAGATATGCATGTGTTTAAAGGTCTTTACGCACCAGATGTGTTTTGGGTTTTTTGTGCAAATAATTTGCATGAAAAACTTTTTTTCGAACTGCTGATTGGGCACAAGTATTTTCACACAGAAAGCAAATATCACGCTGCAAAAAAGCAACCCTCTTTTTCCGATCAAAGTCGATTTTTCCAAACATTTGCGCTGTGAACAAACGCATCAACCAATCAAGATGGTTGTGTGGAGTGGACGTCACGTCTGTATCCCACGACAACAGCATCAACAATGATAGCTGACAAGCTCATTATCCGTCTCTCAGCATAAAGCACTGTTTGACAAATGACAAAATAAAATAAATAATAAAGACAACGATCTTAGACAACATACGGCAGAGTATCACCGATCAGTTTGGCTATGCAGATGGTATTTTTACTTAATATTTTGTATTTGATGGCTGATCATTCCTGCTATGTTCTAGTAATGTATTTGCAACATGTGAGTCCATTTTTCCCTCTCTGGATTGAGCTGTTAAAACTCTCTCGGAAATTCATATTCCTGTGTTTCTGTTGCAAATTTGTATTGCTGCCGGTGTGAAGAGTTTTGATCTAAAAATTTTGCATCGGAGCAGTTCACATTTTCATGCCGTTTATTCGTTACCCAGTTTTTTAAGGCCTTACAAGTAATAACATTAGCAGCAGCATCATCATCATCATCTAACCGTCAGATTCTGGGTTGATACGTAAATCTGTGACATCAGTTGGGTGTTCACTGAGTAAATTACATCAGTATTGGTCCCCTATATCAATACAGGATCCCATTGGCCCCAGTTCAGTTCACAAATAGAAGTGAACTTCAGTTAACAACTGTATGTGTCAAACAAACGCAGCAAATTCCAATACTGGACGGCTGGAATAAGGGAACGTTTGGCACTTGCTCAAACTCTGTCTAAACAATCAATTGATTATTAAATAGTTACAGTTAGTTGGTTACTACTGATTTATTTTTGTCAATTATCTATTCGATTTAAGGGTACTCGAGCAATTAGGGAGTATGTTTTCAAAAAGACGGCAGATGTCTGAGAGACAGAGTTTTGAAATATAATACCTAACAATCAGAAATAAATTCTTATATTTTAGTCTTTTATATAGTATGATACAAATCAACAGAGATGGACAGATGGATGGATGGACAGTCTGATAGATAGATAGATAGATAGATAGATAGATAGATAGATAGATAGATAGATAGATAGATAGATAGATAGATGGAGTTGAAGTTAGAGAGCGATGAGCTTTAATTCAATATCCTCATGTAAGTTTTGTGAGACAAATTATGGAGCTCCAGAAACTACCCTGGAAGCCCGCCTGACTACCAGTTACACAAAGTGTTTGAGGGACAACCAAAAGAAATACAAAGCTTATTGTTTGGTGCTGCAAAGTTCTAATGATTGTATTCTGACTTTGGAAATTTATCTTTGACTTTGGAAATCGCTTGAAATGTCATTTGGTGTAAGGCCAGCATTCACCATTTCAGGGACACATCTGGTAATTATCATGGTGAACCTCAGTAAACTCAACGTTCTTGAGCAGCTGACAGCCTAATGGGACACACTCACGCCTGTAGTTGGTTTTCTTTGATTTAAATCATGTCAGAGGCTCAACTCACAAGGCAGGATTATTGAGTTATCTGGATAAATGCTTGTGAAACTCAGGAGAGCTATTTTTATACAGAATATTCCTTGGAATCTGAGGGGTATTTGTAAATTATCCCAATAATTTAGTAAGACTAAATCTAGTAATCCTAAATTTACTAATCTTAAACTTGTGATTATGTGAACTGACAAGTGACCCAAGCACTTCATTTTTTTGGTGAGTATTTTGCTTTCATCTTGTAACACTGGATGACTTATGCCGGGGTCAGATTACATTATATCACCCCAAAAATAGCCTGACTGGGAAGACATAGAGCATCGGATGAGCTTGGAAACAATCAAAGAGCATCAGGCACGACAGTCGATCGTCACACATAGTGTGGCATAATGGATGACAACTGACGTCGCATCGAGGACGCCTCACCACCTCAAAACAGAAAGACTAGCAAGTTGGATGGACGGCTTGTCAGTGGTAGTACTGGTCAGTTGCCAACGCTTCCATGCCGTTGATGTCAAGCACATTGTGAACTGCAAATGATTTATGACTCTTTAATCTTTTAATCTGACATGTGAACAATTTAACAGACAAAAATATCTTGTAGTCTGACCTCAGCATAAGACTTTAAGTAGGAGATCTGAATGAATTTCAATGAGACAATGTTTTGACCATGGTCTTTGTCAAGTCTTTATGTTAGACTTGACAAAGGTAGGTAGGCATGATCAGAGAAAGTCATAAGGTTATTAGGTAAACTCACTCAGTGTGTTGCAATGGGAAAATAGCGCAACTTAACTAAAATATTTTCACAGGAAACAATTAACTTGGATCATGCAGACAGTTGCATTGAAGAGCTCTCTGTGCTCCTGTGAGTCAGTGCAACGGTCCATGTTTAGAAGTTGTCAAACCAGTTGAGATAATAACACATTGGTCTTCCTGCTGGGACGCTGTGAGGTGTCCCACATGCGGTGTCGGCTGTCTTACACTATGTACTCACCAGGAGATAAAAATAAGCAGTTGTCGATGCCTATGTTTTGCCCTTGTTAGCTCAAATCTGTCAGGTTAAGGAAATATCAGGCTGATATTGTGTAGTCATTTAACAATATTGTGGATTACAACTCAGCTGTTCTCACTCATTCCTCAGTATGAAGTGCACTCACGTAATAATGTTGGTTTTTAGAGGGAGGCGGTCAGACAGTGAAGGCTGTCGGGGGCAGTCGGATTCCTTTCGCTCCTTTGTGTCCCCCCGTTTCTCTGGGCAACCCCTGGTTAAATTTAAGGGGTGTGACAGGAGAGATGTGGGGCAACAAGCACAGACACTGGAGAGTCTTTACACTGGCGTCCATTGTGCATCCATCCTAAACGACCCTGTTCTATTTCTGGCTGCCCTTATCATTTTGTCTCTCGTTCTCACCCTATTTCCCTCCAGTCTGAGTTTATTTGTTTATTCTAGCTCTTTCCCTTTCTTCAATTAATGAGTTCATTGGTTTTATTTGTTGATTTGACTCAGAGTCCCCCTCTGTCCCGGCCCCCTTTTAGGCTCTGCTTTCTTTCCTTGACAGCAGAGAGAAAGAAATCTGGGTCATGGCATCCAAAAACTCATGAGGTAGAAATACTGAATGAGAATACTGACAGGGCAAAAAAAAGGGGGAGAGAAAAAAGAAAAGAAAGATGGATGCAGAGGGCCAAACAGGACAGGCAGCATGTGTCTTTCTCCACAGGAGACACACGTCGACTCACTGCTTTGTTCCCATATTCAGTGAAATTTTTCACCGCACATAGGAAGTCAAACAAAAGACAAAAACAAAAAAGGAAATAAAGAGAAAAAAAAGAAAGAGTGAGACTGAAAGATATGAAAAACATTTGAAACGTGATCCAGGGGTACATCAAGAAAGGCAGAAAACAGCACGAAGAGACACAAAAAAACACCATTTCATTGACTTTCCTCACACAAAACAAAACTCACACAGCACGCTAACATGAAAACTGTGTAATCTTAAAGGATAATTACAACTTATCACACCACCGTGTTTACAGTCGTCCAGAGCAAACTAAAGACTTTCTGTAGAGCCAGTGCTGGGCTCTAAAGAAAGCCTTCAGCATTTTTGGCCAGTTTCACAGCTACTGCAGACACTTCTTTGCGGATGAATGGAAGAGTGAGCGGAGGGATATTCAGTTGACTGCAGTCTGCAACCTCAAGGCAATAAGCCCCTAAATTTTACCCACTTGACCTTTAAAGCTACATTATAGATTTGAAAGACCACATGTGAGCGTCCCGCTGGAGCAGTTATCACATCAATTTGATGTGTGTTTGTTTCCACCTGCTTGATATGGGTCCAGCATTTACTTTCTTTGGCTCTGTTTCTGGTCTGTACCAACTTCTAAGGCAACTATGTGGCTCTTTGCCTGCTGAAGGCTACACTGTGTTCAACAACTAGTCATTAACTCTCTGACTGCTGTTTAATATTTTGACTTTTCACTTGTGCGATCAGAAAGACTGTCTGAATAAGCTGAGGACGTTTGAAGTGATTTTAATCATTTTACATTTTTAGGAATCACATCCCATCTCTGCCCTGTCAAAAATTGCTTGGAAATGGCTGCATTTTTTAAAGGGATAGAAAATTTAGTCATTAGCTACTCACCCTCATGCCGATGAAAGGTCAGGTGAAGTTTTTCAGTCCACAAAATACATAATAAAACCATAAACCACCTCCATACTGCTGGTCTGAGCATTCTGAAGCCTCAATGTGCCAATTTATTTTGAAAAACCTCACTGATGCCATGTTTATCACCTCACTAGTCTGTATCTGCTGAGGCGGGAGCTGTATTTACATGCATTCACGTGCACGCACCATCTGAAGCTTGCACCGGGACACGGGGTGAGACCAACGAGGGCTCACCTCGTGTAGAGCTATGTTTACATGCTACCCGATGTCTGGTGCCAGCAGCAGACACCAGAGCACAAGACTTGCCCTCCACTTGATCCTTCAGTTAACATAAACTTTGATTGGTCTGCCGTGCACAAGGACACAACTTCCATCTTCATACCTACAGGCCACAGTGAACAGTGAGGTTAAAAATGTGCTGTTAGTGACATTTTTTAAAACAACTCGGCATGTCGAGGCTTCGGAACACTTGGATTAGTTTGGATGAGAAGTATGGAGGCATTTAGTGGTTTTATTTTGTATTTTCTTTACATTTGAATCCTTGTCACCATTCCCTACAATTGTTTGGGAGACCACTACATCCCCTTTTTCCTGTGACACTCCAGCAAAGTTTTGTGGATTAAAAAGCTTCCCCCAACCTTCCATCAGTGTGAGGGTGAGTAGAAAATGACTGATTTTTTTTTTCTTTTTTTTTTGGGGGGGGGGGGGAGGGGGGGGGTGAACTACCCCTTTAAAGCAGCTAAAGAAAGCAATTTCTTGTACAGAGGTGTACATATTATGAATCGGCATGGTTTGTGCACAGCCCAACACGGGAGGGGTCTGAAGCAGCTGGTTAAAACCACCAAGAACATCACTGCTACCCATCTGGGAGCTATGCATTCCCAATGACACCAGCAGCACATGCAGACGCAGCAGCAGGTTGCTCCTCCAAACGTTGCAGCAGTGGATTTTTGATAACCAACGCCCACGACCCCCTCCAACCACACCGGAGGAGAGGGAACAGAGCAGGAATAAGAGACATTAGCTTGGACTTAAGGCAGCTGCTTGCTTATGTCCAGTCGCAGGGAAATTAAACAGATAAAAGTGCACTCTTGCTGGCCAAGCAATGGAAAATCAGAGAACGTTATGCCTACACCTTTGCGGAGACCTGTCTTCACCGGAATATTCAGAATTTTGTTGTTGTACTCAATGGACAGACTGTGTTTCAAGCCGAGAGAGACTCCGGCAGGAGGAGGGTGTTACATCAGTGAGGCTTGGTGCTTGACATAAATTCAAATATGCACCACAGAACTATTTCCCAGGAGAAATACATAAACATTTTTATAATGCTGCATATATGCTCTAGTTCATATGTTTTGATCCTGTTCTACTCTGTGTATACATATGTTCTAAGTTCAGTTTGATGCAAACCAGCTTTCATTTGTTTTGCATTGCTGTTCAAGGTGAAATAAACTGTCTTGGTACCTTGACACCTTGATCTACCAGGCACCAGTGATATTGGTGAGATGAGGTGCCCGTGCAGAGCCCAAAAAACGGACTGCAGCCACAGCCTGTTCACCCTGCTGCCATCTGGCAGGAGATACAGAAGTATCCGCTGCCATGCCACCAGACTACAGAGCAGCTTCATTTCCACAGTCTGTGTTGCATTTTTTGTGCAACCTTTTGTTGTAGAATGACATGCGTTTGGACAGATAGTATACAGCAGGTTTATAAGCTGGAAACTTTGATAGAACAGGGTCAGAGTGAACCTCAACAGGGAAGTTATGTGTCTTACAGCCAAAAACACAGAGTTAAAAGATACCAGAATGCTGTGTAGAGCTCAGGAGAGCTCAGCTCACCCCTTGTAGTCATTTGATCCATTATGAAAATACTGATTACAGCAGCTTTAAGGCACTTAAAGTATGTTGAGATGCCTCTGTTATCATACATGTGTTCATGTGTAGCAGAACGCACACTGAATCAGCAAAAGCGAGTCATCGCATTTAATTAGTGATGCAATGGCATGAGAGCCAAGACACACACACACATACACACTCACACATAATCCCTCCCTCATTAGGTGTATTGTGGGGATGCTGATGTAATGCAAGTTAATCTGTTGGCCTCTGGTTGGCTCTGTGGCCCAGCGGGAGCTCTTTGTTTGGGACATTACCCCGGCCCCGCCCCCTGGAGACAGGTTCATTAAGACTGACGCTGATACCCAAGTACCCAGGCCTTTTGTGTGTGTGTGTGTGTGTGTGTGTGTGTGTGTGTGTGTGAGAAACTGTGTGTTTCAGTCAGATATACCAGGGACAATGCAATGAAGAGGCCGGCCATAAAGGCACTGCTTTCTCAGCATGTGCCTGAGAGCACGTAGGCCAGAAATCTTGATCGGCATGGCAGCGTGTGTGTGCGTTTGTGTGTGTTCGATGTGTGTGTGGTTTGAGAGGAAGGCATAAGGTATATGTACATTAACCTTGTGAAAGCGAGCCACACTCACCAACTCTCTCAGTGTGTGAGTCTCTGATGTCTTAAAAGTACTTTTGTCTGGTGTATTTATTTGAACTGTTTTTGAGGTGTCAAACTGTTGAAAAGAAAACAACCTATACACACTGATTTCCCACCAATACAAGTGCGTCTGCGTGGTAATGGGAGGGTAGGGGTTTGGATATCATTAGGGGTCAGTCGTCTCAGTTCATTTCCGATATCCATGGTCATGTCAATAGGTTCTGTGATCCGATCTTAACAGTAAAGCTATTAATAGAAGTGTTTTAACTCCTTCCTGAAATACTATAGGTTAAGGTTGGAGAAATCGTTTAATTCTCCTCTGTGTAAGACTAATAAACCCAAAATATTTGTTGATATCTAAGAACGAATTTGCTACTTCCCTGTTGTATGTTGTAACACTAATTAACACTTAATGATAATATAACCAGTAGGATGTGGCTGAATGTTAAAGTGAGGTGCAGTCTAAACTTTTTTGGCTTAACTTTGTCATTGTGATGTATTACCTGATTAAACAGTGTAACAGTGGTTGAAAAATTACACCATTTGCTGTTAAATTGGTCTCCAATAAGCTCTGTTTTCACCATGATATTTTCTTTGCCACTGGGACAAAGGTTTCATGAAAAAATTAGAAATCATTGACGCTCTCTGCACTCTCTGTCCTGATTGGCCGCTCTGCACTGCACCTCTTAGTGACAGGTGATGTCTGCGCGAGCTGATTAGCTCACCGTGCTCCGACTCACCTCTGCCAACAACAGAGTGTCTGTGAGCCACACTGTCAGACGGCTTGAGCTCGAGCTGAGACAGATCAGTTTACTCTGCCGCAACTTTCCCCTTCAACTGTTTCGTCTCAGTTCGAACTGGACTTGAAAGAGAGAGCGACAATAAACGAAATAAATCGCCAGCCGGTGCTAACAGCTGCAGTGGATTTTGTTTCCCAAGGAGTCTCATGCTACAGTTAACATTAGCTATCTACTGCAACTTTAAATATGTTTTACCCAATAACTGCATTGCTCAGTTGGTGCACACAGGTCTTTTTCTGCTAGATTCCCTTAAGAAGCCTCTACAGAGAGAGGACAGTTGAAATAATTGTCGGACTTGGTCATGCCTGTGCATGATAGAGACCAATACCCGAACAGAGACACAAAGTAAACTCAAATATGAATCAGTATTCCGTGTAGGGACGACAGGACGCAATGATGGTAACTACAAAACAGAACTTCAGAGACTGCACTGCAGCACTTCTGATTCGGGGCTCAGAAAGATGAATTCCAGATTCAGTGAGTGCCACTCATAGTTGGCTGTTGCATTCATTGCACAGCTCCAGAGAGTGTTGCATTTGTTGACACGAAGCATTTTTTAGACATGTCATGCTTACCAATAATATAGACAGTTGACAGAAGACAGTTGCTGAACAGGTTTTCGGGTCACAAAAACAATTACAGGCAGTTAAGGAGGATTGGACTATACAGCAAAACCGATCAGAGTACCACACACATCTGATCATATACCCAGTCTAAAGGCACCTACACACCAAACTGACAATAAAGAGTTAGCTGCGACAAAGATTGACTGCTTCCTTGTGTTTTGTCTGCCACTGTCCAGACAAAAAGTAGCACTGTTCACACCCCAAAGACAGCAGCTGGCAGCTAACAGGCTCGTGCGTGTTGCTCCTAAACCAATGCAAATCCCGCTCCACAGATATACAAACCGTTGTTATGATTAAAGTGAAACTAGACAACTTTTTTGGCTTTATTTTGTCATTATGATGTATAACCTGATCAAACAGAGTAATATTGGTTAAAAAATGACACCATTTGCTGCTAAATGGTCTCCAATTACCCCTGTTTTTACCATGAAATTTTCTTTGCCACTAGGACGATGGTTTCGCAAAAAAAAAAAAAATTACAACTCCATGGCGCTCTCTGAACTCTCTGTCCTTATTTGCTGGTCTACGCTGTGCTTCTTAGTGATCAGTGATGTCTGTATGAGCTGATTAGCTCACTGTGCCAACAACAGAGTGTCTGCAAGGCACACTGTCAGTAAGCTCGAGCTCAAGGTGAGATGGACCAGTTTACTCCACTGCAGCTTTCCCTGAAATGTTTGGTCTCAGTTCAAACTGGACTTAAAAGAGAGAGCGTCAACAAACAAAATACAGCGTGAGCCAGTGCAAACAGCCGCAACTAATTGGTTTCCCAAGGAGTCTCAAGCTACTGCTAACGTTAGCTTGCTAGCTAGTTTTGCAGAAATGATCTCCTGCAACTTTAAGCAGCATTTTTCGCACCCATTCTCACTAATATAGCCACTTCTAACTGGTAATATGTCTGATAACACAGTTGTGAACAGACAAAGAAGAAAATTTAGGAAGAGCTGCACTAAATGTGTGTAACCATGAAAACTTCTCAGGAGATTTTTTATTTCTGCTTCTTTAAAAGACAGTCTGAGTGCTTTCTCTCACCAACCACACATGTTGAATTGGTCAAAAAACCTCAAACAAGTACAAAGCAGTTCCAACGCTGCAAGAGACACCGAATGTCTCTGACAGACCTGACAAGTCCTGATGCCCGTCTGCTGGCCCAGTGTATGGGAGGTTGAAGAAATTAATTTCTGGACCACAGGAGTGCAATCTTCATTTTCAGAGAGGCCCAATTGGTACAGCATCGAGGACCCAAAATGCGCAGCTGAGTGGGAGGACTTCTCTATTAAGGCTCTTAAATTGACTTGACTTTGACACAATATAACAGCAGCACCAATCCTCTGAAACCCATTATTTCCAATGTGTTGTGCCACGCCACAGCAGGTCTTTAACGTATCGAGCAAAGCGCTGTGCAGTCCAGTGCACTG
>JAQLOL010000005.1:12625193-12662693 GCA_029783665.1 Naso thynnoides | reverse complement strand
AAAGAATTGGCCTCTACACATTACATTAAGCTGTTTGTAAACAAAGGAAACCTGTGCTTAGCGTAGTTAAAACTCCTCATTACAGTAAGTTTTTGCAAATGTATAAAAAATATGGAATATAATGGCTATGATGACCAAGTCATGTTAACGTTATATTTAATATCATAAAGGCCTGATCATGGTTCGATTGCGGTAGGTGTGTGAACTGCAAACAAAAGTCTTTGATCATGTCGACATTTGATCAACCGTGTTTGTGTATGATTTTGTCTGCATTGAAGTGTTCTCTGTATGTCAATATCCTGCTAAAGTGAGCATGGAAAAATAAAAGGCAAATAAATGTTTCTTTGAATTTAAAGTTAAGTGAACTTGACATTGTTTTCTGCCAGTGCACACATCCAAAACTTATTTGCCATTCGCCCCTCGGTGGCTTGATATTTATAGTAAAATATAGTTTGATTAAATTCCCCACAAACTTGTTATCAGGCTTGAAATGTGATTATGGTTTGTTTATTCTGAGCAAGAGTCATGACTATTACATTATTTTGATTTTAAAAAATCATCATATGGGTAGTCGAACTACGAAGAATTACCTAAATATAATAAATAAATAAAACTTCATCCGTCATATTAACTGATCGACTTTACTGCTCTGCTGCTCTCATGTTTTACTGTTGACCTGTAAATGTTAAAGCTCTAGAGTTTCATGTTAGGTGGAGATAGTTTCCAAGAGGTAAATAGTTAAGTGAAATGCACCACCTTGAGTTGTTTACATTGCTACACCCAAAATGGCGATTTGACTCCCAAAATGCACTGCGGCTTACGTTACTTGACAAACAGGGGGCAGCATATCAAAGAGGCAAACACTAAATGCTGCTAACTCCAACTGCCTCTAGCTAACATCACACGTTAAAGGTACAGTGTGTAGGATTTAATGACATCTAGTGGTGAAGTTGCAGATTACTCCTGACTGAATATACCTCTACCTATGGTGGCCAGGAAAAACAAGACAGACTCTGTCTTTGGTTTGTCCTTACTGGGCCACTGTAGAAACATGGCGATGCAACATGTCAGACTCCATGGAGGAGTTCCCGCTCCCCTGTACATAGAAAAGGTTTATTCTAAGGAAATGAAAACACAAGAATTTTTACTTTAAGGCAATTACACACTTTAAAAAAAAAACATGAACTTTCATTCTTTTTCTGCAGAATTTTACATAGATCCCCTAAATTCTATTCATTGGACCTTTAACATTATTTGTAATATCCCAGTTGATGTAAAAGTGGATGACCACAATCAGACAGTTCAGATCATGATGGAAGTGCTGGAGTGTATCTTGCAACACTGTAGTGCATCTGTAGCCACAAAGTGGTACCCCATTGGTGATCCCATCTTATTAATAGTCTAATAGAGGGACCTGGATCTGTCCATGGTTGTGCGTTTGCAGGTCATTTTAGGTTCCAGCAGAACCAGTTTTTGGACCATGTGAAGTGGGCATGAAAGGGAGGTCCGGCATAACTTAGCGTCCACTTAAAAAGTCCTTGGTGGAGGTTACAGAGATGGGGGTCAGCCCTGAGGTATCAGGAGCCAACCCCGGCAAGAAAACCCCCTCAGTGTAGTTGGACTGAGGGCAGGCTGTATGCTTCAGTGTCTAACCATGGCCTCCAAGGGTAAAAAGTCTTTTGAGAAGACAGGATGGGTTGGGGCCAACTGGTTTGTATGCAAAGCTCAGCAGATATCTGCAAGATACTCGAACTTCACATTCTGTTAATAGTTTTCGTCAGTTTTTGAATGCTTTTACTATGTTTTCCTTGCCCCTTCAAGGTTCAACAGTTGATTGTTTGCAGTGATAATTGTCAAACTGTGAGTGCTCAAACAGATGTCATCGCTCAGTGCTGTAATAAGTTCAAGATGGGACGGAGAATGACAATGCTCTCTGATCCCTGAATGTCACTCTGGTATAAACTACAGCACAGTGGTTTACTGCCGGCATAATACATTCAGCGGCACGCATTCTCCATTTGACAGATAGAACGTGTGGGGGGAAAAAAAGGAAACCCATCCATCTGAGCGTGTGGGTTTCAAATGACTTGAATTTTAAAAACTAATTTCTTGGAAGCTGATGACCTTTTGTGAAAAGCTGCTCAACTTTGTCAAGTGGCAATTCAAGCCCAAGCAGCTAAAGAGCTCCAATAATAACCAGAGATCCACTGCACGGGAAGCATCGCCCCTCACAGCTCATCAAGCCAAGCTCTTGTATCATCTAATTTGATTTTAATGCTTCTCTGAAGGAGATTGTGCTCTTATTACTGTGTAATGATGCCGTTGTCAAGAACCAGTGGTGATGTCTGATATCACAACCATGTTAACTGCTTCTGTGACACTCATCTCAGGATTTTCCACATCATCTCCAATGCACAATGGCTGGTGCTGTATATTTATGACTTTGTTGTTCTTCCTGTTTCATCCTACTTCATGATCGACAGAAACATGGTAAATCTTTTTAAACTCTCTTCTTTATTACCTCTGTCTGATATGGTGCTTTTTTCGTATTCAGCACAGTAGATAGAGCATAACGATGAAGGTCTTCGCTGAGATGAGGAGAATTTTGAAGTGCTCACACCCGGGGGCAGCAAATGGAAAAGTGACAAGCCTGGTGCACTTGTCTATTTTACTTATTCTGTGCCTCTGTTTCATATTCTGCCTCGCACCGTGGGGTTATTTTCCTCCAGGGTTCAGGAGGGCACGCTCTTTCATTTCTTCAGAAAATTGTTTCGCAGGATTTCAATCTTTGGCTGGTAGATATGACAAAACACAATATCAAGAACACTTATGTTTCTTATCTGCCATTTTTTCTGGGTATAAATAAAAGATCAGTATAAATTTATGTCAAGTGGCCTCGAATGCACATGTGAGAGATGAGTATGAAAAGAACTATGAACCTTGGGACAGCCCCACTGTACATTTTCATCGCTTGCTCAAAATTACCTTGGCACTTGGGCTTTGTATGTCATTTGTCATCCTTGAAAATCAATTAGTGTTTCCATGATAGCACTCCAGATGTAATCCTTCGAGTGTTTGGACACAAAAACCGAGGAGTATCTTTTGTTTTCTTTGAAACGCTCGTCTAATAGGTTGAGATAACGGTCGATTATATGCAGACTATGATCACTACAGTATAAATATCCTGATTGGGGAGCTGAAGGGCCATCCCAAATATTGATTGTGCCTAAATAGACCTTCTGCTTGCAACTCGATAAAAATCATCTCAGCGCACAAATGCAAGTACTTGAGTAACTAACACCCAAAAAGGCAAAGAGATGACAGTCAAGATCAAATTTTACTTTTGCAAGTTTCTGCGTCAGATCTCTCTGTGATCTCTCACCTCTCTGTAGAGTTCTCCATGCATTATATGATAAAGGAAAAAAGTCAAATAAAAAACTGAATGTTGCTACAGTGGGTTGAAAAACCTTGCTCACAAATAATAATTCTACTACGAAGAAAAACTGTCAAGAAATGATTCAGTGCAGTGAAATTGAAGATATTACTCAAACATACATTTTCAAACCACAGAACACAGATTCCTTTGTGATATATTACTTATGATGATGCACATATGTGCAGGCTATGTATACTGGGCAACCTCCCAGTGGTGTGAAAACATCCAAACATTGTCCTATTGATGTCCCATTTTTTTTCCTGTTTGGTTCTTGTCAGAGGTCAACCTCAAACAGCATGCGGTGGAATCAGGCGTTACTGTCGATGTCACATTGATGCATTACAAGGCCCAGGAGGTCATGTCTCTGTAAACATACATTATCAAAACCCATAGAAGATGTGGGGTGTTGACCTCACCAATAGTTTACGGTTTATCTTCAGGGGAAAAGGGTCATGTGATGGCAGAGAGCAACTTTGTACTCTCAATGACTTTCTTGTTGCAAATGAAGAGGGTCAAGCAATCAAGACTGGTCGGGCTCTGTGTCAGCACCATTATCTAACGCTGTCTGAAATGATCAATGAGCTAAAATAAAATGATCACACGCTAAAATTGGCCTGCTAATGAAAACGGACTGTTTAAATACGCTCCTTGGTGAGAAGCCGGGCAAAGGATTGGGGCAGCAATTTAAAACACATGACACAGAAGCAGGGAACACACAGAGACACCGTCATTGTTTTGGTTTGACCTTTCCCATTCACCTTTAATGTTAACACAGAATCACATTTAAAATTTGTCAATAATCAATTGTGTGTTTTCATAGTAACACCAGTCATATAATTCTCCAGTATACATATATATATAAAAAACATCTAGATGAATGTGTTGTGATCCTTATCAAACATGTACAGAGATGTTTCAGAAGTTTATTTAGTATTATTCACACAGAACAGAGATTCATACATTCAGTATCAAACACACAGCTTGTAAACATCTAAATGACTTATTCGTTTATATGTCAATAGGTTTTATAAACAATACTCTGAGGCAGAGACTTAAAATATAAAAGGCACTTAGGGGCAGGTGCACAGTACTGACATAGATCTCCTTTCCACCCTTTTAGCAATAAATACAAACTGTATGTGCATTCCTATGATGGTACCAAGGTTGTGTAAACATTTTAGCACCACAGTACTGCACAGTACCGTAGTCGACACCGTCATGAGAGGCACAGCATTATAGAAAAATATTCATAAATAATTTCCCATAAATAAAACATTTTTTCCCACAAATATTTTTGTTTTGCTTTTGCGGTTTCCAATGAATCCAGATAGACTAGCCTGTTGTAAGGCAAAGACAAATAAAATACAGAAAATAAAGAAAACACAGAAAAAGACTTCTACTATACAACATCAAAAACAGCTAAATTTACCTAAGCGTATTTGTTATCACTCTCAATACGATGTTATGAAAATGTGCTGGACATTTAATCAGAATAGGAACGAGGTTTGTTGTGGGCCACTACCAAATACTAGTGCTATACAAATTCATATTCTATTCATTACTAATGGTAGAACTATAAAAGCAATTCTCAAAAGAAAGGACATTCTGTACTGTGAGTTGAAAATCACATTAGCTGCTGACTTAATAACTGTGTTGTTCCAACTCAAGGCATTTACTTACATGCTAATCATTATCATATTTCAATAAAAAGTTCCAGCCTGACTTATGTTGAAATCACTATTCCACTTCCATGGCAGACAAATCTTGCTCTCCGTCAGAGTTTTCTAAGGGCAGATCTTGTGACTCTGGTGTGGTCGGGCCATCTGACGCAGAACTAGGCTCTGCGGTTGTTGGTGTGCTTGGCTCTTGGGCATCTGTTTCAGCAGAGACATCATCAAGCTTGGATTTCCCTGATAATCAGAGATCATTTTCTAGTTAGATTTGTGTGCAATTCAAACACTATAAAAGACTAAAAAAGAAGGAGGAAAAAACAACAGACTTTAAAAATGTATATTTTAATTTCTAAATGTACTAATTTGGCAGCATTTGATAAAATGCATGACCATTATACTTCGGAGTTGCATGCCTCATGCGGTCAAAAAATCTGCTTGAGAGTTATAATCACCTGAAACAGATTGGTCGTCATTATCGTCAGCACCAGATGATGGTGAGGGTGCCTCAGATGACAACTTCAGGTCACCGCTGACCTCAGGGAGTCTGGGTGCCTGAGGCCGGGTCTTCCTCGCAGGGTTCAAGAAATAACAATACGCACATCTGAAGGCTGAAACGACACAAATAAAACACCATATAGTTTATGTCACCCCCCTAACAGATTCTTAAAACAGACACAGATTAATATACATGAATATGAAGCAATGACAAAAAATGCCTGAGATGCATAAACACTTCAGATTGATGTGTAGCACTCGTTTGCATATTCAATCTAGTTGCGTTTTTGCTTACGAGGGTCGGCAGTGGCAGAGGCATTTAAGAGCCATATGATATACTACACTGCCAAATGCTAGAGGGCAAATGAAGGCACAGTGTTTGATGGAGACTGACAAATAGTGTTGTGATTCTCCAAGTCTTACCAACGTATTCAAATTCCTCTTTTAATGCCATGCCGTTATGAGACAGACACTGCTGACATATGAGAGCGTATCTATGAGGAAGGAAAGACAATCCAGTTAAGACAGCAGACAGTACAGGGACAGGAAATAGGTTACATAAAAGATAATTGTATAATTTAAATGATACACAAAACTAACTTTTAGCAACTGACTGTTAATCTTGGCAGATTATCTGCATTTTAAGATTTGCTTTCCAAAGCAAGAGAGAAATTATCATTTTGGAGGTGCATCAAGATCGCATTTTTATTATATTTATAAGTTGGGTAAGAATCTGCTTAATACATCAAATATACATTTCCTACAAAGAACATTCCAAGCTGAAAATGTGTGTATAGAGTATTCAATTTAGTGTGTTACTGAGAGGAGATTGTCAATGTTCAAAAGCAGGGGTTGTTTACCTGTTCTGAGGGCCATCTCCAACAAGATACTCAATGACTCTGTCCATAGTGCCTCTTTCCCTTGGGAGCACAGGTCGGGCCAGGGGCGGACCTGGGGGGTGCATCCCTGTTAAAGCACAACATCAGTGCCTGTTAGACACAGTCTGCAGTCTTGAATACAAACTGCAGTGAACTGGGGCTGCTTACAGTAGAAACTGAGCAAAAAGATGGGGCTGAGATTCAAAGTTTCCTGCACAAACCATGATGAATTTTAGAAAAAAAAAACCTGCCAGTTTTCTTAATGTCTTCACACCGGATCTGACTTTCAAAGCACGTCCAGCATCCCCGCTGTGTTGGTGAGTAGTAATTAATATAATCTAACATCAAGAGCAATCATAGGAAGATGACTGGTCATTTCTGGGAGACTTGGCAGAGTCTCAGTATCCTGCTGGTTATTAATTTACCAACATATGGAAACTCTGTGGTGACTCTTTGTATCAAATTGCTTTTCACTTTCAATTTTCCACAGAAGCAGGTGATAACATCAAGTCATGTAAACCATTTGTGAGGTGTTCCCAATGCCAAAGGCAATTTCAATGAGCATTAAAAGACATTTAGTGAGATTCCACCACCATTGCCCAGAGAACAAACGCAGGTCTGGCTAATTAATCATAGTTAATGAACTCCAGATCCGTGCATACCTCACAGTTGGCATTCCGCATGGCAATTACAGCTTACACTTCATCTAGAAACACATTTTCTTTACCATTTGCACTTATTTGCATCTTCTACTGAGTGTTCATAGTGTATAAATAATTTATATTGAATATTCAATACCTCTACACGCCACCGATGATTTCCATACAGAACTTTTTATTACACTGGCTGGCTGGCTTTTGAAATTTTAAAAAGACGTTAGAGATGTAAGGCACAGGCATGATTTTCTTACTGTGTCAAAAAAGGTATTGCTTATTACTACTCTAGTTTACAGTCATACACTTGTTTGAGAATGGTTGAACCTTTTGGTAAGATATTTGAGAACTACTTTTCTATAATGACCTATTACTACTACTGTATAACATACACCACCCTTGCTGACAACACACACCACAGAGCCTTGGGCAACTGGGGACACAGAGCCAGGGAAGAGTAAATCACACCTTAATCGACCACATTATGATGTAGTCCCCCTGTGTGCAGGTAACTCACCGACTCCTGGAACAGGTGTTCCAGGGGTCACAGGCTTCCTCATCAAGCTCTGCTGAGCAGCTATAGCCGACAGGTTCCTCTCTGGGGGTCCACCTGGAGCAGAATGGGAAGATCGTCCAGGATAGGAAGGCCCAGAAGCAAGAGGGGGGCGGGCTGCAGCCGCGCTTGCTGGACTTCCCGACACAGGAGGGGTCTTTGGGATGACATTGCGCTGGCGGAGCTCTAACACACAAGACATTGCAGGTTTGCTTAATGATGGTAAGAATGAGTAGGGAAAATAGCACAGTCCTATCCTGGTCTTTTCCTACCTTGTCCTGGTTTTGGAGTCATCTGAGGACCAATAGGAGTGGATTCAAGCTCCTTGACACAGATTAAAAGAAAGTGCAACAGCAGGATTTAAGTGAAACACAGTTAGAACATGAGTTTTGTTTTTCAAAGTAACATCAAAACAACTCACTATTTTCCTCTTGGAATCAGGATCAAACCTCTCCAGAATCATTTTAGCATTTTTATATGTCTCAGTTTCCATAACTTCTTCAAGCTGGAAAAAAAGAACAAAATAAAGGGCATTTTAGGAAAAACGTCAACGTTTCCATCCATTTTTTGATACACTGCACGGGCAAATCATTGCTCTATTCCCGGGTAATTATTTGATGATCATCTGATGTAATTAATAGGTGTAATATCAGCACACATTAATGTCTTAGAATCACCTAGCATAACATTATGAGTAAACGTGACTGAAAAATGGCTCCAGAAAGTTACTTCACTAAATAGTACATCTTCATTTAAAATAACTACCAAACATTTCTAAATGTTTACATATAATATGAAGAATAATTACATTCACTACTTCGATAATGGAGAGTGTGAAAATCCATCAGCCCTAATTATTGAAAGTTATTAGACTTGACAGAGGATGACAAGCAATTTCTCAGATTTATTTCTTTCCTGCACTAAATGCTATTAATTAAAGTGACATGAGCAGAGTGGTTTACTGGGTTAAGTCACTATACCAATCAAACGCTGTCTGTATGCTGCCTAGATTAGCAAGTATCATGCTGCAATAAGCTGAGAGGATCAATAAGAACATACAAGACACCCAACATAAACCGCAGAATCAAGTGTGCAAATGTTTACTACACGCCTAAGTCAGCCCCTCTAATGGAGAGGGAGAAATTATTTTTTGATCCTGTTTGGCTTGTCCCCTGAACTACACATATGAGGCATGGGAATTTAAAGATATTTTTTCATGTAAAGAAAGTCAAACAGTTAAGTAAAAACAATGTTTTTGTGAGATCGCTCAGTGAACTACATGTCTCGTCTCGCAGAATTTACGTCATCAGTACAGACATGGCCTTCAGCTTGGCAGATTTCAAAACCTTTTTTAGAGGAGGAGGGGAAAAGTATTAAAAGAGGTGAAAATCATTAGAAATCAGGTCGTGTTGAGAGCTGCAGCTACTCGAAGGGGGAGTTAGTCGGTTCCGTGAGTCAGAGGAGGGAAAATGTTATGACGTCAGTTATGCGACTGGTGTTGTAGTCTTTATAATCACGCATTTTCACAAACTCAACGTTTGACGACAAACATGGACTTTCTACACAAGGAATATTATCATTTAAATTGACGAACATCATATGTGTACTTCAGGGCACGGGTCAAACAGGATTAAAAAAAAAACAAAAAAAAAAAATCCTTTCCCCATTGATCACCGTTCATATTTTTTCCATACTATGGTCCCATATAGTCCACTGGAAGGGGCGTGACTTTGGCATTCTATAAAAGCTACAGATGTATATAAGCCACTAATATAATGGACTAAGCTTCATATTAAGATTTTAATGGTTGGGGTTTTTTGGACTGATTTTAGCACTTGGTTGCTCAGGTGTAATACTTTATGGCCCAAAATGAGAGAAACTGGTTAAACGAGGGAATGAAGTTGACAGTGTGTTGAAATTTAAATGTCATTCTCGTCTCTTGAGCACACAGTGAAATGTGAAAAAGTAACATGTAAAAAAACATGTCAGAATACTTTTTAATCATCACAGCCCTGTGGCAATTTTTTTCTTTTTCAAACAGCTAAATTTCATGTGCTTGATCCAAGACTAAATAGAATGAAGAGGCGATTTTACGCACACACACACACACACACACACACACACACACACACAATACTGTTTTAACATTAAAGTGTCACATGAAAACTAGAGGTAAAAAATAAAGTAAATCATTATTTAATGAGAAAGTGGAAAAAAAAAATCACTTACTATTTTCCTTTTTTGTGCTTTCAGATCCTCTAATTTGTCATCTACAAAAAATCAACACAAGTTGGAACATTAAAAAGGAAAATTGTGTTATAATTTATATGTAAATAGAAAATTAGCAAAAGGATCTTACTATTTTTTTCTGTTCTTCGTGAAAAAATAAATATAAGCATTTTTCGAAGTAACAAAACTCTAAAGGGAAAAAGGAAAAGAGATTAGTTTGTTCACCTTAGATTTATAGTTTAGAGAAATGTTATCAACTAACTTGAACACTTACAATAACGGAAATATTACGAAGGGGAGAGACAATATGAGCCGTCCCATCATCTGTTCAGGCAGGTACCAGAAATACACAACTACACATGTGATCAGGTAGAAAAGAGCTGAATACAGAAGCAGCCTCCAAACCCATGTCTTCAACTGTTTTTGATACTTCTCACTGTATTCTTCAAGATTCTGTATATCCTGTGAGGAAAAAAGAAAGTGACGTAATATTAGTGATTTAATGTGATCCTATTTAAGGTTGCTTTTCTTTTTTACAATTGATAACACACATTTCTGGACAGTGACTTTACTTTTTCAAAGCTAATCATGAAATCAAAACAACAAGTCAGTGTGAACCCAACACTTAACAGTATGCACACATATCCCAAAACTATTTTGACAATCAAACTCACCAAAACTCTACTAACAGTTAACAGTTTTTTCACACATCTACATATACTGTAACATTTACGCTTAAAATCTAACATAACGTCAACAAGACTAGGTGAAAACCTAGTGTATGCTTGGACTGCATCTGTATAAGGCGGTAAATGTGGCTAATGGTAGCATATTAAATTAAATTCTTATGCCGTTTATTAAAAAAATAATCTTAATCATTAATGCTGTAATTTTCCAGCAGGCTTTTCCAGCAGGGCTGAGTCTTCATCGGACATAAATTTCCCTTAATACTTGAACAGAAATTTAGATGTTATTTGAATTTGCTACAAGCCTCTGGGGAAAAATGATTAATTGTTGCAGGTTTTGGATTTAGAACAGGCATGTTTGAAACAGTTTTGTTTTTCTTCAAACTTGAAACTCGATATTTCATACTGCAAATTCAGTGAGCTCACCACTGCTCTAATCGCGACTGTGTATCTCAACAGTGCAGATGGGTGTCATGTCTTTATATAGTATCTATTTGGACAAGCTTTTGAACTGTTGGCAACTCAAGCACTGTCTCTACAGAACTATCCAAGTGAATATAGAGCAGCCAACCAGTAGGAAAAAGAAGCCAGCTAATTTATTTCTTCAGTCATAAAGCTCATAAACGTTTGTGTGCCATATCAGCAGGTTGCAGCACTTGAAGTTAATTTTGAATGCTTAATGCACAATTATCAAGCACTTCCAACAGTATTTTTCTGTTGTTTTCCAAACTATCCGGGATAATAAGGTAATAAGGATGTCACCTGTTTGTCCAATCATGGCACAGGACACAACAAGCATATTCACACGAAGACGTGGGTGTGTGACGGTGTGATTATGAAAGACAGACTCGTTTTTGTTGTAATGTTTAGTCAGTGGTCATGTACATGTACAGCAAATATCGTTACTTAAAATGCATTTACTGTTATTAAAATCAAACAGTTAACTTAAGGAGCCAACTGCACTTACATAAGAAGTTGACTGCTTTGCTGACTGTCGTAGCTAATAGAAAAAACTCTGCTTTAGCCGGACTGAGAATTTGAGATAAATGTGTAGTAAATTAGAGGGGTATAATTCAAACAAGTTGGAGAACACCATGCAAACAGTTTGATTAGTTTATGATCATATTTTCCATCTGGCAGCGAAGGCAACTGTTTAAGTAATTCATTATCATTTTGCAATTAACAAACGGCTCATTCATCTTTGTTGCAACACGGAAAGCTTACACCACTGGGCTCGAGTACTGTCAAGTAATCCAAAAATAGCTGGTGGACAGAATGGAACCCACTCTGGTCACTATGGACTGTAACATGTGTGTCTGTCACTCTACGCAGTGGTTAGAATTTACATCCAGCCCTTTAGTATTGTGCATTTGTTTGTGCATGCATGGTGTATTCATGCATATGCAAACACATTACAGCCAACAGTTTTTTCATTATAGATAATGGGAGGTTTCTAGAAGAAGCTATCAGGATTAACACTCATCTCTTCACGACTTCAAAGCCACCTGACCTCTTCGGCGTATGTGTAGGGTTTCTTGCTCACAGGACAGGTGCTGAAAATAGCCTAACACTAGCTCAACTATGGAAGAACACTAAAGCCCCATCCGTCAGCAAATATAGGAGCTGATATGACATTCATCGACAAGTGTTTTCACTTATGTCAAAAGATACATGACTATAAAAATTGTCTTCCATAATATTTTTTCTTTATCAAAACAAAACACCAGTAAAAATAAGAACAACAATAAGAATACCACGCTTTTATCATCTGTTTTGTCTTAACATTTGAAGAAAAAACTACAGTTTATTACAACTTGGGTTCCACTTTCGTAGCTCTGGCCACTGGTTCTATTGATAATCATAATAATGTATTGACCAAACTAACTGATGATAAAAATAAAAACGTGGTAGCTTCGCGTAGAAGAAGTAAAACAGGCCAACAAAGATAAACAGTCAAATGATCAGTAATGTTGCAACCAAACACACAAGTAGACCAAATTTCCATTCCATCCATCAGCTGCTGATATCGGACACCTTGTCAAACATTATCACTGAATGCAAATAAGCAAAATACTTACATATACCTATATAAACATGTATACCAACTGACTGCAGTGCCACAGAATGAATAGTTGAAATCAGTAGCATTACTAAATCTAAGCAGAAGGAGTCTGTGCAGAGCTTTTGGGTGTTGCTGAGTTGTCTAAGCTTTATAAACATCACTGGGCACAATTACACTGACAGATACATTTGTTAAGTTTTAGTGATGATACTTTTTATGTAATACTCTATTTCTGCTGGAATGTTAACAGGACTTAAGAGAACATTGTGGAATTTCTCACAAGGCATTTTCTTCTTCTTTTTCATCTTCTTAAGGACCAAAATAATAAAACATTGTACAGTGTTATCTTAATCGTCTTTCAGTATCAATGCACAGCTAATCTTCTATTTGAAAGGCTTCTTTATGTGTGTTTAAAAAAACCTGTCATCTGTCTATACACACCAACAGCTGTTTCTGGAATGTTTGTGAAAATGTTTGTTTATGTGGGGTTTGTCTACCTATCCACAGAGCTGAACTGTCATGCTCTTGAATAGGATTTCAAACCCCATGGAAATGTAGAAAGGGAAAAAACTTTTTACACATTATGCACCACTATTTAAAAAATTTGTTTAAAATAACCTTGGACAAGTCTGTTAAGCTCAGCCTTACCTTATCGATTCCCTCCAAAATCTCCACAGTGGATGGTTTAGCCTGTAAGACAAACATTTTGACACTCCAGTCTGGCAGAGAAGAACTGATGACATGTGCCATAACAACAGTGCTATTTCTGCAAGCTACTTTTTGAAATGATCTTGGAACTTCCTGTTTCATCTTCCCACTTCGGCACACTCTGTATGTGCGTCATGTGTATGTTATTTCATTGCTGTTGATTTCAGTTAGTTAGCCTTTGCATGTCAATATGCCAAGAAATGGTGAAGCAAGAGAGCATTAGCATAAACATCTGACTTGTGAGAATACATGTAGATTTATATTTTTATATTTTAATAAGTATGTCACCTCTTCTTGTGTCTACGTCTGGTGTCATAGAATTGCTTGTACAAGTCTTAACTGTCTAAACACAGTGAAAGCTTCTTCTTACGTTAAAAATTAAGAAATTACAGCAAAACTTGTTCTCTGAAAGTAAAAAATACCACCAACAAATGTGCAATAACTTACAAGTAAAACGACAGCAATAGTTTGAAAACATACCCTCCACCGTGAGATGACAGCCCCCATGTTGATAATGAGGGAGTGTTGGATACTCTGTCCCTGTGATGCTCCTCTGATTTTCTCTCACAGACAACCTCTCCACCTGTTGACAACAGTGATGGGCTTCAATTTACACTCACTTATCCCTTTAGTGAGTACATGAGGATGCAGATGGTGATTGGAACAAACTATTCTAGAGGGGTGTTAATTGAACTTTGAGAGTGTTGGATGTGAAACTAGTAAATTATATTTTGTTGTAAAGATATGCTTCTTTATTATTCCAGCATTTCTAATGTGCAGCACTTCGTTATAGGGTTGAATCGGGTGAACAAAATAGCACAAACATCTTCAGTGCAGCGCACTGCAATTAACCAGCACCCTAAATAACTGCGTCCAAATATAAATAAGATCGTTCAGTTTTTACAAAGCTGTTTAATCTTATCAGAAACACACATTACATTAGAATGAAGCACATTTAGACACGTATGCCGCGCACAAACACATAACGTTACAGTACGTTAGGTAACGTTGAGATTACCACATAGCGACTAACGTCAGAGAAGTGAACGTTCACAACTTCAGCAGAACTTCTGACGGCTACACACAGTATTTCGATTCATAAACCTTTCGTAGCCTTCAAACACCGTCTTTACAACTTAACAGTGAACTAACCGAAGTTAACGTTACTCCTGCTAACTTTATTTAGCGAGCTTAACAACATCACTTGCGTTATGTTTTCGGAGGTAACCTTCGCGTTTACTGTCATTTCACAACACCGTTAACGTTAACTGAAATTAGCGGTAACCTAACGGTACCTGTTACACCACAGAGAACGTCTGTCATGTCGCTTTTTTGCGGCTAACATTTCCAAAATAAATTCTTAACCTACTTAATATGCAGCCATTCGCTAGCGTTAGCATCCCCGTACCACTAGCTAACATGGCTAGCTTCTCCACTAACATTAGCTGGCAATGCTACTACTAATGCAACCCGCAGTTCATCTTGATAACTCACAGCAGTTATTGCTAACTTAGTTCAAAGGCATCTCGGCTATGGGGCTGTAAATGCAATTGAGCCGGACTAGTTAGACTGGAAAGTGAATGAATAAGAGCTAAATATTATATTATACAGTGGAGTAAATTAACGTACCTTGGCAGAACAGTTGTCCAGTTCAAGCAGCCTGTGGCACGACTACCGTGCGCCGTCCTCCTGTCTTTAGAGTGTGTGGCCCAAGATGGGGGAGTGTCCACGGCCAGGACAGCGCTTAACATAAGCGCTAATGTTACTGGGTCTTCACATGAGTCCGGTCTATGTGTGATGGACCCGCCACATGGCAGTGAAATGCCAGTCATTGTTCTAACTGATGATAATCAGAGGTGGCACAAGTACTCACATTCTTTACCAAAGAAGAAGTACAGATACTTTAGTGAACAAGTAGGCCTACTGACTCAAGTAAAAGTAATAAAGCACAGGTTCTAAAATACTCAAAGAATAAAAAGTAAAGAGTATCCCTCTGAAGATGTTTCTATTGGCCATTTCTGTGCAAAGTTAACTGAACCTCGCGTCATATTAATGTAGGCCTAATGCAAATGCTTTTCAACTTAAAGGTAGAATCGATGTGATTTTTCCCAGCTGTTCCTAAACGCACCAGAAAATTTGTTGATTGTTGACTCTCATTCATTCTGGGTTGGTAAAGCCAAAAGGCAAAAGTATCAAACTAAAGTAAAATATAAGGAGCAGAAAGTACTACAGATATTTGTGTTTAAATCTTGGGAGTAAAAGTAAAAAGTTGTTAGAAAAAATAATAAATTAAATAATAAATACTAGCCTACTCAAGTAAAGTACAGATACCTGAAAAATCTACTTATGTACACTTTCCACCTCTGATGGTAATGAACCATTTAGCTGGGGTTCTATAGGGTATTAGTGGTAGTGACAGTGATTTGTTGTTGTAACTATAGTTGTGTTAGGGGTATTATAAAGTTTTTTAGAAATAGAAATAGCCGTGTAGTTTTAATCATTATGTGAAATTTTGTCTGATTTCTCCCTCTGCGGATTGTTTAAGTTGCTTCTCTGAGATCTTGTTGGACTTGATTGACATCATGCAGTCTAATTAGATTACCAAGCCTGAGAGACAATGTGAGATACTGTAATACATATCTGATATTGACTAGAGGTCTCTTCATAATTAATTATGATCTTGTTTGTTTTTTGTCTACCAGCCGATCCAACTACCAGGGTGGTTGCGGTTGGTTGGCCATTGACTGAACATAATTTGGTCCTTGTACAAGTCACAGAATCCCAAATATTAGCCATACAGTATATGCCAAAATACAGTAATTGGACAAAGTGTTTGCCAAATAAATGAAATGTCGTAGTTGCAATGTTTTTTCTTCATATTTCAGTATGAGCTTACAAAGCATTAACTTTTAATTACAGGACAATGCAGTCTTTGATCGGTTTCAAATATACACCGAGCATTAGATCTGTAGGTCTGCAGATTAAAGCCCCTGTACGGAACTTTTAACTGGATACGCAAAAGTCTCTGGTTTCTGCTGATGTGTCTCTGTTACCTACAACAGCAAATGAGCCCATCAGTGTGAAGATACGATATTTCTAAGTAGTCTAATTCTATACCTCTGAAAGGCATGGTCGGGTCGGACCACTGACGAAACGATTTACGGCAGTCAGACTCAGGAACACTCAGGAAGAGACGGCATAGTTGCCGGTTTGTTGCTATGCTAGCCAGTGCTAACCGAGCTAAAACTTGATTGAAACACATAATAAATGATCAAATGCAATACTGATTTAATACTTTACTAAGTAAGAGTAATCATGTTGGTTAATTATCAAAGACTGAAACTGTTACCACAAATCACTGGATCAAAACTACTGCTTTGTATGAGAATAAGGCTTTTAGGGGGAGGGGGCTTTGGAATTGGGCCTTTGTGTTCGTGTATGTGTGTGTGTGTGTGTGTGTGTGTGTGTGTGTGTGTTTTCACTTCTGGTTAGCATGCAATGATAGTTTTGTTAAAAAGCATACTAATTTGCTATGGGAATCAGTGGAGGCTTAAGGAGTTGTCCTATTACTATCTTAACTGTCATCATCTTTTCATCCTTTTTCTAGAACAACGCAAGAAAATTGTCGAAGTGAGTATGCTTTTAACCAAGACAGGCGATAATGAATGTTTTCTACTTGTTTCCTTACCTCTGATCTTTTTTACCTGTGAGATTGAGGAAAGTTTAGCCAATGCCAAAGTCAAGTTTACTCCACAGTGGAATTTCAAGAAGTTATCTTCTCCAAAAGGACATTTTTATATGTTGCCTAATTATGAGGTTCATCCATAGAGTTCTATCATTTTAAATACTGTACATAAACTACACATCTTTTCATTAATTATACTGCAAATTTTTGATCATAAATGTAACGAAACACCATAACAGTTCTCGACACCACATCATAATGCTTCATCACAACATATATCTTTTATTCACCCTTGTTATTCAGTTAATCATCCCTTCTTCAAGAGGGGGGAATTACCAGCCAGATCTGATACTCCCACCTCAGGTACATCTTCACAACAGTATTGCTTATTTTCTAATTGACACTTTCAAACCCCTAATAAACTATCACGTTGACAAGTAACAGGATATCAAAAGAAGGGAACTGCCTGTTTCAAGTCGCGCAAGGAACTGTTCTGGCTTGATAACCCTTCCCCCTTTGAGTCATAAACTCCACAAAACTCAGAGTGTTGAGTTGAGACTTGAGTTTAACCACAATCTAACAGAACATTTAAACATTATGTGATAAATGTTATGTTTAATCAACTTGTTAACTTGTACGACACACTCAGTATCAATTTGTATTAAGAATTACTGAAAATTTCATTATTCTGTAATAATTTAAGGCAAAGTTATAAGTTAAAGATGAATTTTCTATCTTCTTCACTTGCTACTATAGCACAAGGCTGCCACCCATTGATCATAAGGAATAATAAACTCTTTAAGAATACTATCTGTGCAATGTATACTCATGTAAGTGACCAAATCACATATTGAAATTTGAATGTATCACCATGCTTGCAGTATGCAGAGAGTTCTTTTAAATGTATCAAATCAGATATAATTTTTTTTTTCATGTTTAGCCATTTCTATACTATAAAATACAACTCACCCAAACAGCTTAAACACAGCGGATGAGCAAATTTGTCAAGCTCATCAGACTAGATGAGAGCAGATCATACTTGACAGGAAGTGACACAGAGAAAAGGCACAGAGAATCTGGACAATTTTCAAAATAAAACAAATGTCAAAACAAAACACCCTGTTTAATGATAGTGTGGTTGTCTGTCTATGTATGCATCTGTGAGTCAACAGAGACCGACACACACACACACACACACACACACACAGAGCTCAATGTTTGACGAGAAAGGGGCAGACAAGCAGAGGAGCTTGTTGACCGACACAGAGAAATGTGCTTCTGGTGTGGACAGCGAGGTGGCTGCTTGGACGCCTCTGGTGTGTCCCTGGTATTAAGCCCTGAGCCCTCACTGACTTTATTGACATCACTCCCTAAATGTTTGAGCGAGAGAGGCTGCAAGGGCTTGAAACAGAATGTAGGAATGGGACAGCACTTTGCAACAATTCATGTAACTCTGACTACATCGAAACATGTTTCGTGGCATTGTGGGTTTTGGACTCTTTCTTTTATGTTTTTTTTTAAATTGTTTTCAAGGCCAAGAAAGCTCAGAAGCCGACTGCCTGACTTAAACATTCTGCAGGCTCTTTGCCTGACGAAGTGGAAGAAAATCAATTTACTTCTTTTGGTCAAAACAGCATCATTGCACATAAAATACTGATGACCAAACTGTTGACACAAACCAGATTTGAGTCAGCTCTAGCTGTTGTGTTTACAATCATCCATTGCTGACTCAAAAATTGTATTTAGATTTATTTTCTGTCTGAGCTGCTCTGTATTTACATATGTTCGGAATTAAGGTGATTAAAGATTAAGAGCAAGAAATCAAGAGAAGCCTGCATTGCTTTATTATTGTGAAACTTCAATATGTTACTTTACATTTTTAATAGATGATTAGTGACTGTATTGGAATACATTTTTAAAGCAACCTTCCCAACCCTTTTACTGTAATACTCAATCAAATCCTTGAATAGAGGCATTTCTGCGTCCAGTAAAATATGCCTCATATTCTGTTCTCAGCTTAATGTGAGTGTTTGCTTTTCACTCGCTGTGTGTAAACAAAAAGCAACGTTGTTAAATTGATTCGGCAACAAACTACTATGCACACTTCCTATTATGAATCGCCAGTAAGCTATGTGTTGTTACTTACATGCAACCTAAACTTATTTTTTCATGTGGGGTTTGATTCTCTCTGTTGTTGTTGTGTTTTTAACATTGCTCTCTGGCTTGCCCAAACAATGCCCAGCAACGCTGCTGTTCAGACATTTTTTAAGGTGTCATGGCTACTGTGCTGATTGAAAAACACCTGGAGAACTGAGCTGTCACTCAGAAACTCATTAGCCAATGGAGAAACACCCCTGAAAAAGCCCGTCCACGTGTGAGGTTTGTACAGAGCCCAGGAGGTGACATTGGTGGAAAAAAAAATTATTGCGGCCATGAGCTAGTAAGGTGTGACCAAAAATTTTAATGCATAGGAACAAGTTATTAATCCATGGGAACTGCATAATTAATACATGGGGACAAGTTACAGAATCTGTTGTTAGGAAAGAGACACAGAATCTGTTGTTGGTAACACTGGACGAGCTTTGTAAGGGCTTTTATCACGCAAGAAGCAACATTTTAGGTGCAATTTATAAAGATACTTTCAGGCTCTTGCCTGGTTTTGTCTTGCTCTTATTTATTGTTACTTGGATGTTTTATCTCAAATGCTTTTTATTTCCAAAAAGAAGAGTTGCAAGTCAAGCCTAGCCTAAACCAAAAGCATTGAAATAATAATAATTAATGAATATTGATGAGTAAATAGAGAAAAAAAAAGTCCTACAAGTATCATTATCTATGGGAAAAAATAGCTGCAAGTGTGTCTCATCGATCTTAGGCTTGCCATAGTGCCTTTTAGCCTGTAGATGGAGATAAAGACTGTTTAATTCCATTTAATTTTAAATTCAATTACCAGTTAAAACTCTTTTATTTGATGTGCAGCATGAATACACTGCTGTATGATTGGTGCACTGTTTGATTGATTGAGCCTTCTATAACAGAGGGTTGCTAAATCCATAGGGCTTTAGCTTATCATACAAATTGTGCCAGATTTTGGCCATTGAGCAAAAGACTGTCTGCAGACTGGATCCAGAGATGCAAGGATGATACGAACATCCTCTTTCTTTGCATTGATCTTATTCTTCAGGCATTTAGCGCACATCCACCTATAGCCTGTAGTCTCCCAGGTACCTCCAGCTCATGCTTTTTTAAGTAATGTCAGATGACTTGCCTTATGTCTGCATATTGTTTGCATTTCAACTTGTGCATTTTAAGCAGCCGAATTAAGTGTCTTTTGCTAATGATAACTGTGCTGAACCACATGAGATTCATTGCAATTAATCCTAAGATTAAAATAAAATAAACTCACATTTGTCTTTATTTCTTTTTTTTTTTTGAACATTTATTAGAACAAGTTCCTTGACCGAGTCTCACACATTATGACAAGTATCAATACTCATATTGGTATCAAACTGACAAAATACAAAATACAAGGACAATCACATAGCAAAGAGGTGAAGGAATATTCTTTGTAGATCTAATTATTTCCACAATAGTAATTATAGAAAATAAATAAATAAATAAAATAAAAATAAAAAACACTATCTAGGCCAGTTGAACAGAGACAAAATTCTCATCTTTCCAAATACATTATAACAGGTGTCCATTTTTCAAGATACAAGTCCGTCTGGAGTCGAAGGTTTGCCGTTATGTGTTCCATGCAATTTACATCCTTAAGCCTTTGAGACCACTGGTCCAGTGTGGGTTCGATGGGGCTTAAGCCAGTTTACTGTGATCATTTTATGTGCAATCAATAAAAGAACCCTGAGCATAAACACACTATTTTTCCCTAAATCCATTAACAATACAGTACCCAAAATTAGTCGCTGTGGTTCAATTGGTCTATTTAAATTCAACATCTCACATATTTGTCGCTTCACATTCTCCCAGAATTTTTGCAATTTAGGGCAATCCCAGAAGATATGGGAAAAGTCCCCTGTTATACCGCAACCCCTCCAACACAGGGGGGAACAGTTATTATCATAACTAGCTATTACCAAGGGAGTTTTGAAATATCTTGCCCTTAACTTCCGGCCAAATTCCCTCCAAATTGGGCTGCTTAAACATTTCTGCGAGGGCACCCAAGAACTCTCCCACTCCTCATCATCGTTTATGGTATTAGCTTCCAATTCCCATTTAGCTTTCACATCAAGTGTATCCACTGATGTATCCATACGTACGTATCCTGCCATATATACATGATATTGTGTTTTTAATGTTCATTGTATTCTCAGCTATCTTAATCCAATATTGTTCAAAATTAGATGGAACTTCTTTAATTTTGTCCCACTCTTCATGTGTCATCAGGTAATGCCGAATTTGAAAATATCTAAATAAATCCTTAGAATTAGTGCCACACTTTGCCTGAAGTTGTGAGAAAGCCCTGAGAGTCCTTCCTTCGAATAATTGATTTATTTTGACGAGGCCCTTCCCCGCCCATCTAATGAAACCACTGTCCATTTTTGCTGGCAGGAAGTCACAGGCAGTAGCTACTTTTGCTGCCCTTGATAGAGATAGAGGTAAATTCAACAATCGTCTCGTCTTCTCCCAAACCTTTAATGTATGATTAACATATTCGTTTTGTATCCTAAGTTTACGCCTTACTTTTGAATTTAGAAAGGGAAGGGTTGAGAGTGATACATTTTTTACTGAACCTTGCTCTAGACTTTGGACTTTAGACTTTATTGTCCCCTGGGGGAAATTCGTTGTCACAGCATCCCGTTTGTTGACCTTAGGCACATAGACAGACAGGCACATAGACAGACACATATGCAGGATGGGGTACACACAGTGATACATTTAGACATTACGTATGGACATAGACATATGGGGCACATTATATTTATCTCCTCGCTCTCCGGGGTCTGGTGTTCAATACCTCTATGGCTGAAGGGATGAGGCTCCTGGCTAGGCGAGCCCTTCTGCAGCGCATGGTCCTGTATCTCAGGCCGGAGGGGAGTGGGATAAGGTGGTGATTAATTCGCATGAGCAGTATGGAGGTATTTCATGCTTTTATTATGCATTTTATTTCCATTTTAATCCTGGTCACCATTTGTTTTAATTGTTTGGGAGATAACTGCAAAATTTTTCCCTCTGAAACAACAACAGCGTTCTGTGGACTAAAAAACTTCACCCACCCTTCCATTCGCATGAGTGTGAGTGGATAATGTCTGAATTTTCATTTTTGGGTGAGCTGTCCCTTTAAAGGTGTTCTCATGGCTCTGTAACAATGCGAGGTGCAGGTGCAATAAAGCTAGCAGCAGAGTGAGGGAGAAGTTAATCATGCACGGTCTGAAGCTTTCCCCACAGTCCTGAGATGAGGTCTAATCACACAGAACTTTCAATGTACAGGACTTTCAGAATTGCATGTCGTATCCATATTTTCCATGCATGAATCCCTCGTGAGTGCTGAGGAGTGCAGTGATAAAGTTCTGGTCTGGAGGGGGAAAAAAAAAACACTGTACATGATCAAACACGACAATCCACTGCAGGTGCTGGTGCACCTCTGTGCAAATATATAATATATCGCTGGTTGATGGACTGATGGTATTCATTTGGAAAATTTTAACATATCACTCAACTCTAACATCAGTCCAAGACTCTTGCATGGATATAAGGGAAAAGCAAAAACAGATCTCACTTCAGTTGTGCTGCTGCATCTTCCAGAATGAAATTATTCTCTGTGTGTTTTACATCATGAGAACAAACTGCTCCTTTAGACAGACTCATTGGATAATACGCCCGTAAAAGTGACTGATAACATTTCAACGGCATGTTCTTATGTCGCCCCCCCCAGTCTGGATTTTCAAGCTGCTGCTGTGAGTTTCACATTCTGCCATTTTCTCTTTGATTTCTGAGAGTTTGGAGTCCTGCTGTGATGTTTCCATTGGCAATGTTAACCAGAGCACACACAGGAATGTGCCTCCTCCACTCAACACTGATTTGTCAAAGCAATTTGACTTGCAGCTGAAGCACGCTCAATCGCTTAAACAACCAAGAGCACGAGGTGGTTAACAGGACCTTTATTCTGATGGGATCTCTAAGACAGACATCTCACTCTGTGGACTTGTCGAAAACCGCACTGACAGACTGACTGAGTTACTGACAGTTTGAATAACTTAGCTGCTCTCTGTTGTTTCCAAGGAGTTAATTAAACTGAACATGGAGCCTCGTGACGCTGGCATGCAGTGTGGGTGCCGCGTGGTTAAGAATTTGATTAATGTACTTCACATCTTAATACACACACACACACACACGCTAGCTTATCTCTATGTATGCATCCTGCTGTTACTCTTAGTGTGGTCAACCGCTGCATATATGAGAAATCACTCCAGAGTCGAGCCTTCTCTCTGTTCTCGGACCACATTTATTACATAATTCATCAGCAGTGTGTGCATGTGTGCATGTCGGTGTGAGTCTGTGTGAGTTAGTTCTGGTCAGTCTCCGCTGAGGCCCTGCGGGGTTGAGCAGGAGAATGAAGTCATCGAGCGGTAGTAAACAAACGTGCCAACATTCAGACGTAGACAACGGTGGTCGATAGCTGCAAGGTGAACATAAGGTTTTGTTTACTGTACGAGGTTCATGTTAGGTAAAAACACACACACGCAGGTATCTGGCCTTCCACTCAGTCCAGCTGGGTCTGTGTGTCTGTCTGCATCTGTGTCTGATTTCCATGGTGAGCTTGTTCTTGTGTTTTTGTGTTCTCATGTGATGTTTGGAAGAAAGTGAAAGTTAAGCAGCAGAAACAGACTAAAGCAAAACAACAGAAGTAAACAACTTTCCACTTTTTTATCTCTGCATGTACTGTTCTTGTCTTGTTGTCTGCACTTTTGCTAATAATCAACAGTGCTTAATCTGGGGTCAGTTATTTATATTAATTATTAAATGCATTACTCACTTTTTCTACTTGCAAAACAACAGAACTTTCTTCTTCTCTCTCTTGTCCAGTCAATTTTTTACAGTTGTTTTATCCATTACCTCATTCAAGATGGCGGCGCACAGCAGTGCAGCAGCTTGGAGCTCCTACAACTTGTGCACTACAGTTTTTCAGTGTGCCACTTTCCAGTGCCGCAATTGTGTTTTAATTGTTTTTAATTTCAATATTTATTATTAACCATGTGCACTTTGGGGAGATGGCAATTTTGTTGTATGCCTGCTCATGCAATGACAGTAAAGTTTCATTCATTTATTCATTCATTCATTTGTTTATTCATTTATTCATTCATTATTTCCCACCTCAATTTTATATACAAACTTTTAACTGTTACATGCAGAACAATTACAGTAAGACAGTCGTGACATATTCTTAGTTCTCAGACTCCTTCTAGCTGCCTCCAATACAGATATGAATAAAAAATATTTTTAAAGCATTAAAAAGTGAGGCAACAAAAATACAGAAATCTAATCTAATCTAATATAAAATAATATATAAATATATATTGTGATGTAAACATGGTTGTACACAATAAGTAACCAGGTGAGTAAAAAGGTGGAGTCAGTACTGTAGAATGTGTTTGTATTTAAGTGTAAAGTAACAGCCATGTATCAGTGTGTTGAGTGGCAGCCTGAAGAGCTCCTCAGTTCAACAGTCTTGTGTCCTGCAGGTCGAAGCCTGGGCTCAGTGTTTTAGGACCGCATGCACAAGTGCTGTCTTCCAGAGAGCAGCCGGCAGACCAGTTTGTGTGTGGGTGATTTAGGTCTTTTTATGATCCTGTCGGCCCTCTTCCTGCACCACTGGATGTAGAGGTCCTCCATGGATGACAGCTTCATCCTGGTGATGTGTTGAGCAGTTTTCACCACCTCCTGAAGAGTTTTATAGTTGAGGGAAATGCATCTGCCAATCCAGGTGGTGACGCATCCAGCAACGAAACTCCCAGTGTTGCGCCTGTAGAAGTTGGAGAGTATCCTGGAGTCCATGTTGGGTCTGCAGAGGAAGAAGAGCCAAAGTCTTGCTGTTCTTTCACTGTTTCATTGTGGTGTGTCCAGCTTTGATCCTCACTAATGTGAACCCTGAGGATCCTGGAGCTGCTGACTGTCCTCTCTGGGGTCCCACTGATAGTGGTGGGGGCAGGCCTGGAATTTTGTCATTTTAGGAGCAAGGCCACTTAGCCTTCGGTGCTGTCAATTTTATGAGGGCGCTGAGGTAAACAAATAAAACAACGATTTTAAGTCAATGGAAATAATGAATTTAACTTAAGGATTATGAAGATCAACTTATTTATAAAATATAGTATAACTGACAGCCATATAAATGATTAAAATGCTGTTTATTTCCTAAGATCATTTATTGGCATCACCAGTGTGTGATTCATGCAAAAACAGAGGTAAAATAAAAAAAAAAAGAAAGAATAATATAATGACGGTGACTTAGTCGTTAGCATGGCCACATAGCAAGAAGGTCCTGGGTTTGATTCCCGGCTCAGGCAGGGCCTTTTTATTAGTCAAGGTCTAGTAAAACATAGCATAGTTTCCAGCAATTCATACTTGGCCAGGAATCAAACTCACCTCTCACTGTTTCAACCAATGACAAATGATAATCTCAACAACAGACACCGGCATCTAAATACCGTAATGACAGAAGCGAGGAACTGGAGAAAATAGAGAAATAACAGTAATGTGACGCTGGGGCAGCCGGAGAAGAGCACTGGAGAGGGTACTGTGGCTGCTGTGCATGGAATTTTCTAAAAGGCAAAATACCAAAATGACGGTGCACGGTTGTGGTGGCCGTGCAATTTCTGCCCTGGATGGGGGCATAACCAACTCCAGACCAAAACAAAAATATCCAGCCTTTTATATTTTTCAGAAAAGATGACAGAAGCAGTGTCCTCTCAAAAAAGGAAAGAAATGTTAGTGTCCCTCTAAATCTAACCAGTATCATCTTCTTTGCTCCCATTTTTTCTAACACCCTCTTTGAGGCAGTCGATATTCAGATAGACAGTACTGCAGAGACACTCAATCCAACTCTAGCTCCCTTTTTCTTTCTGTCTTCTCCCTTTCTGCAATTGACACATTTTCCCACTCTACCTCTCCCTCAGTGGTCACCTTTTTCTGTCCATATCCATTTATCTCACTCTGTCTGTTATCCTCTCCTCCTCCCTCCTCTGCTCCGTCTCGCGCAGTGTGGTCTTCCACCACAGTCAATCCATATTGAGCTGTACTAATGTGGAGCTCTTGCACATCCATAAAGTTACTGACAGCTCTGGGTTATTAGATGAGAACCTCCTGCCCCTATGCCTGCCTGCTGCCTGTGGTGCAGGGCTCAGACACAGTGGATATCTGTCTGTCTACCTCTTTACTTGTCTATGCATCAGTAAAATTACACATACCTCACGCTTAACAAGCCTGGAGGTTGAATCGATTTTTAATATTGACTTTTAAGGGTGTAAGGTGGGCAGTTTCAACTTAAGCTGATTTTTTTAAAGTAAAATAGCTTTGCTTTTCTTAAGGGATTAACCCAGCTAATCACAAGCAAGAAGTCATACGGAATAAGAAACAGGAGCATCCTGACGAAACGCACATACAAAGTTTTAAAAGCTCCAAAATATCTGAGTTGTTTGTTCATCAGGAGTACCTGAACGCCGCCCCGATTCATGTCCATTAAAACGAGTGTTAATTGTATTCTTTGACGGATTGTAAATAATCCTTATTATGAGGTTTGGTGTGCAAAAAGCTGAACTTCTCCTTTAAGCTCTACGAAAATGAATGGAAGTAGGTCGACGATGGATTTTTATGACTGTGTTACATCATTGTTGTGGCATTCTGCGTTCTTGTGCTTCCTGTAACTCAACTCAGAAGTCCTTCCTTTTTTCTCTTCATCTTAGAGAAACTAGCCGCTTAAATAAGTCAGCCAAAACACAAAAATGCTCCCCCTATGTATTGTGAGGAGGATCTTGATTCTCTCAGCCTGACACCTCTGTCACCTCTCTTTCTGGACACCTATCATGACACACCTTATGGTTCAGCAAGCTAGGTCTGTCTGTCATCATTTACAGCTCTGCAGAAAAAACTCGGTTCAGACAGAGTGTGAGCAGGTGATGAGTGCTGAGAGAGAGAATGAGTTGTGTATTATGAACAGAAACTGTGTTAAAAGATCATCAAGAGACAACATCACTCACATAACCACACATGCTTAAGGTGAGCAGTTAAAGTAATATGATCTGCCGTGAAAAAATTCTCTGCACTAAGGTGTAAAAGGAGAGAAAGAACTTCTCTGGCATGTATTGGATTCTTGAAAACAACATCTCAGCAAAAACAAACTTTCATACAAAAATGAGTGTAGAGAGTATTGTCAGTAGGGAATTTAAGGGGGGGGACGAGAGGAGACGCCACCCCTCTTGTTAGCAAAGTGACCAAAATGCGTCTCCCTTGCTAACATACCATCCCCCTCCATCCATTCCACCTCCCAAGATTATTAATGGGCAAACCACAATTCAGGTCCGGATACCGGCATATCCGGACCCCGACACCGATATCGGATAAATAATCAACATTTTTTTAAATTTGGCAGAAAGTTTGATTTATTCTATTCTAGCCAAAGCAGCATTCCTAGCCTTGACAGTAGCGGCCCAAGCAACACAGACCAATTCCTGGTGGTTAAAATAATCTCATTTGATGCTATTCAGCCAATCAATTTTGCATTTCCGGCTGCAACTTGAATAAGACCACACAGACGAGATGAGAGACCACAGAGAAAGAGATGAATCAGAAAAAAAAGTCATTTCAAACGGCGTACTGAAATGAGATATGTAGGCAGCGAAAACGGGCCTTTTAATCCCAAACAGACAGACGTACATGTTCATTCTAGCCGCTAGCAGTTCAAAAACTAATATCAGAGACACAGATTATTATTGAGGCTGGCAATGCGAAACAAACACCAGACAATGCTACAAACAGCATTAGCCTTAAACTGTTGTAGTACTAACTAAAATGAATTGAAAGTCAGTCCTCCTAAAAGCAGAGAAATCAATGTTAACGTCAGGCTGACTTGATAACAAATATGTGGGCCACAACATTTATCTCCATTATAGTCTGACAAACAGATCATTCACTGCATGGTGGTACCGGACTTTCACTTGTATTTTCATAGTTTTTACAAATACTGTTAACACTTGCTATGAAGCCTGCCTCTATAATGCATAACAACACATTATGAATAATACAGAACACACTATAATGCATTAAGTACACGATTATAATGCATTATATGTGGTTATGTTTAAGGTTAACCCTCACCTTGCTTTTAACTATGATTATACAGCACTATATGTGCATTATAATGCATAATAATTATGTTCATAATGCATTATAGATGGATGCGCTAAGTGAAGTGTTACCCAAATACTTCATCTACCACTGTTTATATGCCAGTGTCTCATAATGCAAGTTGTACATAGGAATGCAAGCAGCATCGCACTATTGTGTGTTTTGGGCCAAAACGTTCTCTTTTCTCTTTGTGTGTTTTGTTTTTCTTCTGGTTATTTCAGACTCTAAAATGTTCAGAGGGTTGATTTAACTTAAAAACGGTCGACTTTTGGTTGTGTGGTGTAAGAAACGTAAAGTCCTGCCTAAACAAACTCCGTCCGCTGCATAAAATTTAATGGTGCATTTACTCATTACTGTATTTATTTTATTTGCACAGTTATAGAAAGGAGAGAGGGACTACTAGATAAAATGAAACTGTAGATTTAGAAACGCAGCAGTTACAGTGTTGTTTTGCAGATTTACACAGGTTTGTGGTGAGTGTGTGTGTGCAGGTTGGCGGCGTGTGAACAGTGGGGTGCTCCCATTTGACGATCCCCCTCATGAAAAAAACAACAAATCACCTGCTGAGTGTTGTAGCTATGGCATAAAACATCCAGACTGTTTCTTTTGGAAACTCATGTTAGGGCTGGGCAATATGGCCTAAAACTAAAATGCCAGATTTTTTTCACACCACATTCGTCTTTCAACTTTAATCATCTTTTTAAACCACAAATGACAAAGAATTATTTAAAATATGTTGTTTTGTTTCAAACAAACATGAATTTTCCTATTGGGAATAACGTGCAAATCTAACTTTAACCAAATTAAATCTTTGAAAAATAATAAATAAATAAAATAAAGGTTTTGATCAAACAAAGATAAATCCCCCAATTTGGGATTAATAAAGTGCCAGCCAAACATTCGCCGAACTTCACTCATAAAAAAGAAGAGCCCGGAGCAAAGAGCGAGCGGTAGGCCACCACATTTACCCTAGTTAAAGGGAAAATAGATTTTTACGATTTTCATTTTTTAACATCATCTGAAGAAATTAATTTGAATTTTGATTTAAAACTGATTTATTGCCCAGCCCTAACTCATGCATGTCTAATAGTAGAGAATGCTGGCATACCACTGGTCAGAGGACTGTTTCCAACAGATACAGTGTAATGGTGGAATCTGTATCAAAGTTACCTTTGAGAGATTTTGTGGGAACACTTTCTATTGAACAAGTAGAGCACGTCATTTGGGACACGGTTTTCTGTAAAAACAACAGGGAGAAGGGTTCAAAGTGGCAGAGCTTCCTGACATCACAGATGAGTCCCACTTCGGAGGAAAATCTGGAGTTTTCTGTTTTTTCTTTTTCCCCCTCCCACTTCCCTCTCTGACTGTGGCTGAATTTTATGCTGCAATCACGGGTTGTGGAAATAATTGCCAGAGTATTTGACTTCTAACCACCATGATTAAGGTTACTGATTCACAATCAAATGATAAGATGATTAAGTGTGAATTGTTCTCTTTTTTTAATGCCCAACACGGTTGCACTTTGTGAATGAGTCTGTTAAGTTTGTTTGCAGCAAACAGGGCAACACAAAAAATATGATGCGTATCAAAACAATTGCACCCACTGTTTTCTGTAAACAGATAATGGGCTTGATTTATTTAGTTCTTCTCTAGTCGTTCAACCACTCAAAAGCACGTTCCAGTGTAAGTCAGCATTCACCCGCTGTCACACACACGGGATGAAAACCAGTCCTAACCTGACTCATGATGAATAGACCAAACTCAGAATTACTCCTAACAGCAAAAGTCAGAGAATCGAAACGACTGCAGACAGAAACCTGCAGTGAGTTCTTGACAAAAGATTAGAATTTGTCTCAAGAATCTCCAGAAAAGAAAATGCACATTACCACTGCGTAATGTTTCAGGACCTAATGGTGGCGACACATCTGTCACAGAGCTGCTTAATGATAATGGCTAGTGGTCAGGATCTCTGTGTATGTGTGTGTGTGTTTGTGCAGGCTATGTGCAAATTGTGTAGCCATATTAGTTTGATATAATTGCAAGATGTATGACAAGATAATTGCACATGAGTGCGTGTGTCTGTGAGTGTAGGTGTGCAAGTGCGAGTGTCCATGAATGTGTGTATTTATGTTTGGCCGATATAATTACAGGATTTACGACATGATAATTGCATGAATGTGTGTACATGCGCACTCATATTTATTCATTATAGTCACAAGGTTTAAGACAAAATGTGTGTGTGTGTGTGTGTGTGTGTTTACCTTGTGTCTTTGTGCATGGATGCCTGCTGTCTGATTTTGTCTCCTTTATTTATTTCCCATCCAGCTTATTTACTAGTCAGTCAGACATTCCCCCAGCCCACGTTTACAATGACCTAAATAGGCACATCATTTGTGTGTGTGTGTGTGTTTGTTTGTGTGTTTGTGATCGTCTCTAATCATGTGTATGGGTATCTGTGTCTGCAAGTGTGAATGTATGTGTGGGACAGAGTGTGTGTGTGAATGTAGGCGTATTTATGTAGGTGTTTATATCTGTGGTTGTGTGCGTGCGTGTGTGCGTGTGTGTGTGTGTGTGCCAGTGTGTGTCTTTCTAGCAGCTTAGTGTAGTCAATAGCTGTGCTGCGGCGGCTGTCTTTGTGAGGCAGTCCTCACATTAATGCTTCAATCTCCTCTCCCCAAATTCCTCTGATTCCTCAGATAGCAGCAAACCTTCATGCAGCTGCACTCGGCCTCAACCAGCAGTTAACATTACTCTTGTCAACCACCAATTCAGACAGCACAGAAACTAACGCTTCGACTTTTTTAGTCAACCGAAATTCTGTTTCATTTTTTGATAATGAGTTATTGATTCTGACGTTTACACATTGACCTTAAAGTGTTAGTTTGTTCAAGTATCAATATAAAGTTATCAAGGTTGATGGATTTGGGTGTTGCTCAAAATTGACTCAAGTCTGGCTGCGTTCTGAATGTGTGCTTTTTTTGTAATCCCTATTTGGATAATAAAGGCACTGCAAAGGTTCCCAGTGATGGATTTTATAACATATGTTTCAGTTGCATGCAAGTCTGGATTACTGTGCTGAGAACAACTGCAACAAAAAAAATTGACTGTGACCCAAAATCATAATTATGCATCAACACAATCACATAATGTGCCTCGATAGCATCTCTCGCTAGACGTTTCCTGTCTGTTGCACACTTGAGTTTTTTTATTTACACTCTCGCAGCTGGTAGTGTGGGCCTTTTCTCTTGTCTGTCCCTATCCTTAATGCATCAGGCGGATGATTGAACAAACTGGATGATAACGGACCACAGCGTCTGAAAATGATTTACCACTATTTCTAAGCATTTTCTGCACACCGGCGGCTTCTCTGTGCTGCAAGGACACATCGTTTTCATTGCCCGTTCACATAACCAGCTTGATTTGTATGGCTGAACAGCCGGACTGCCTACCTGCTCCGATTTAGTTGCTGATATGGTGGCTTAGGTTACTGAGTTTGAGATGTTATTTTGGCTCAGCCTGACGGCGCCGCCTTCCTGCTGATATCCTCTGCTAGGTTGGCTAGATGGCGTGTAGAGACGTGCACGAGCATGTGTGCATGAGTATTCCTTTCAGTGTGCATTGCATGAGTGCGCACGTTTCATGTGTACTTGTCGGTGTAGTGTGCACGTGTGTGTGCCTGTACTTTATTCATGTGTGTGGGCGTATGCGTGGGTAGAGCATTAAAACTGACAGTGAGCAGGCAACCTGAGGACATATTTATGAGGTTCCTCACAGTCGATGCTAACCAGTGAATATTAACCTGATGCTCTCTCAGCACCTTAAGCTTCTAAACAAACAGAGGCAACATTTTCAAATTTTATTTCTCACCCGAGTAATGCTGTGATAAGTCTGTTATAGAGGAAAGTGCACAGAGAAAATGGGAGGGGAGCTAGGTCAGGCTGTGCTGTTATTGCTGTCAGGTGATTTCATCATGATAAAGATATCATCCATCTTGTATCTAAATGGATGTAGATCCATATAAGCCTTATTATTTATTATCTCAAGGCTTCATAAATGGCAGAGTGAGGCTATAAACTCAGCAGACCTGTGGGTTCAACTGGCCCTTTCAGGCTCCTATCTAATTATTGTACATCTGATGTGTATTAAAATGTACTTAGAATAGATATGTAATTTTTAAAAAATGTTTTTGAATATTGACTGGCCAAGTTCTTTAGTATGTGGTTCTGCATACATAAAACAAATGTCCAGTCTCGGAATTAAAAAGCACACGAGGAATTTAATTGGATCCACTGAAGTAATGACACAACTAACATAACAATAAAATAAACACAAAGAAATTTAGATGTTGGACACAGTTCTTTTCATTTCTTTGAAAATAAGAAAAAAATAGCGTCAAAAGAAGTTGAAGTAAACATTGTTTTGTTAGAATATATACCTGAGCAGAGACGGGGAGGAGGAATGACTGATTTCACCTGCATGCTGGTTGAGCCCCTGTGACGGGGCTGAAAAAGACTAAATTAAAGGTTTGACTTGTGTAGCATTTCACCTCCATAGAGCTGAAATGATTCTGCTCTTATGTCCCACTGACTTGGACCCTGGTGAAGAACAAAAACACGTAGCGTTTAACTTTAAAACTGCCCAGAAAGTCTTCTGAAGCAACATTGCGTAAAATTTGCACAAATCTAGCAGAGCAAGATAGTGGCTGGGCAACAGACATTGTAGGATTCAGTGCGCTTAAAATAAAGGAGGTCATGCTCTGCCGACAAAAGAGGTCCAAATGCAAAGGTGTTCATAGTTCTACTGGAAAGCCACACTTGAACACTCCGCCTGGATCCTCACACTGCTTGTCTGATCTCTTTTCAAGAGCTACTTAGTGTGTCTTGTGCGTCTGGTGCGAATAATCATACATATTGAGCTAACAGATAATACTTTGTCTGACTTCTATTAGGGGGAATTATGCTCTGAGTTTCAGCATTTAGGCAAACTAACATTAAGTGTGCTGAAGTAGCCAGTTGTCCCTGTTTGTAATATACCTCTGTATGTACAGACGGCTCTCAGTGGTTTACACTGGTGCGGAGGATGATTCTCTGATAAGTTCTTGAGTTATTAAAGGTGTATTTATTTGGTAACACTTCACTCAAAGCATCCATCTGTAAAGCATTATGGGCATACTTGTACTGCGTAATAGTGCACCTATAGTGCTGTATAATCATAGCTATAAGTAGTGTGAGGGTTAACCATAACCACCTAAAATGTCATTATGTTTTCATAATGTGGTACAAAGCATTATAGAGCCAGACCTTGTTGAAAATGTTACCATTGTTTCTATCATTTCTAGACTGATTTATCATTCACAGTGGACTTGGTTAAAAGTGAATAATTCTAAGAAAGTGCAGAGTCGCATTGCAGGACTCGACAGTACAAGTGTATCACTTACAAATGCGACTGAAAATTGCGGCGATCTGCAAAATTTAACTGGGGGCAGGTGTGCTAATGAAAAATTCATCAGTTCAGTTCATTTTTAACAAGTCCTAAGTTGTTTTTTCCGAATTGTCTTGAATGCAACAGAAATCACGGTGCTGAATTACTAAACCAATCCAGTCTGTTGAAAAAAATTCATATCCACTCTTTAGCAGGAGGACCTCTCGCCCGCAACAGCACAAAATGTAGTGAGCCAGCTAGACACAACCTATGAAAGCCATCAGTTATTATTTCAACAACACTGGATGGGAGAGCAAGTGAAGTTTTGGTAGTTATAAATGATAAAGCTAATAACAAGAACAGCGCATAGACATAACGTCAATGAACTAGTAACCATACCGGTTAATAACTGTGTGCCAAATCACACAAAACATAAGATGTGAAAACCACAGTACATGATAAATTGTCATTGCGCCCCTTAAGTCATTTCTGTGCTCCCAAATTTTTCAACCTAGAAAAAAGTAAGCATCAAGCCGTGCACTGAATTAATACCGATATATGTCACAGTCACTGCTGCTGCTTAGACTGTAGTTCGTATATGCAGCCCAAATCCATGGACCAAAACAACAATAACTTGCTTTCTGTTGTTTTCTGGAACACCAGCGTGTACGTCCTTCTCATCTCATGCAGTACATTCGCCTCATCTCTCTCCCTCTGCTCTACAACTCCATTAGTTATTAGCTATTAGTCCCTGTAATGGGACTTAATAAACATAATGACTTGTTGCATAAAAGTGCAGTACAACACAAATTGGTATTCATGGAACATGATGTCAGGGAATGGAATGCACATATACAGTCGCATATATACTTGAGTTAAATCTTTTGATGATTATTTAAACCGGTGGTTCCCAAAGTGAGGGTTGCGAAACACAGAAGGGGGTCGCACGGTGCCTTCCAAAACACAAATACTATTTACTATTTATTTCAATAATTTGAAAGTACATATTTAACCCATTATTGTTTGAACTCTCTCTTTTCTTATATTCTTTCCTTAATTTACTTTAAAAAAATATCATGGCTGTTAGGCTGTTGTTCTTTTGTGTTGTATTGATGCCCTTGTGGGCTTAATAGCGCATGTGTGGCTGCGCACAGTGTTATATGCCACATCCTGGGAGCCTCCAGTCTCTGGCATTGTTTTTTGGGGGGGGTCACGAGCTGAAAAGTTTGGGAACCCTGGTTTACAGTGCTTTTACATATGTTACTTTATTCATTTAAAGTTCCAAGAATGCAGCGTGATACATGTGTTGATGCATTTGATTTGTTTTGTGGAAGCGTCAAAGTGAACGAAAGATGTTAGTGATGTAACGTTTCTCTCTCCCATGCGTTGCTTCACACATGAGGACATTTTGTGTCCAGTGTGTGCTGCCAAGCTAGCAGGACGCCGCAAGATAAAGAAGACCGAGCGGGTTAAAACACAGTGTAACTTTGCTGTCATATAGCGTGACTGCATCTCTCAGAGGTGTAGACAAGTGCATTCACTGCTTGCCCAGCACACACACACACACACGCGCGTGCACGCACAGAACATCAGTTGTGATGTACTGTCTGGACTGCAGAAAGGAGACACAGCCTGAAGGTCTCTCTCTCCCTCGTTCTATTACTGTTTCTCTTTCTCTCTCGTTCTCTGGGTGTCAATTGTGCCAAGTCAGCACAACTCTGACATGCTTAATTATCCAGGTCGAAACACAGAGAGGAGAGGGGAGAGGAGGAGACGAGAGGGGTGAAGGGAGACAGGCAGAAGACATTAACTGAAAAGGAGACAGGAGGGTAGCAAAAAAGGAGAGAAGAGGAGATGATACAAAAGGGGAATGTAGAGGGAGGAAGGAGGGAAGAGTCAAAAACAGAGCAGGTGTAAGAGAAGACAAAAGTAGAGGAGATGAAGGGAGGAGAGAAAACGGGATGAGAGAAGCAGTAAAGAGGAGAGGAGTATGGATTGGAGGTGGGGGAAAAAAAAAAGAGGAGTGCGGCAGAGAGACAGCAGGTTGGAAAGATGCCCCAATCCTTCATGGCTCACAGACGCATCTGCAACACATTTATTACCGTACTGCCCTGCAAAGCTGCTGCTCGCCTCATATCAAGGATGCAGGCGGCAGGGCAGAGGAGCACAGAGCAGGGGAAAAGACTGAAATACAGAGAGCAACGGAGACCGAAGGGACATTAAACAGCGTGACACGGATAGTACATAGTAACCATGAAAAACGCACAGCCGCAGCACCTTGCTAATCTGCAGTGTGTAGCTGCATTTTGTTGCATGTATACTAAAACAAGCTTGATTAGACAAATTGATATTTCAAAGACGCGTCAGGACTGCTTGTCAGCTTTATTTAAAGCGGTTCCTCACTTACTTTTTGAATGAACGCTAATTTCTTCATCAGTGTCATCTGTATGAGAGCGTTCCAAAATCCAAAAAACAACCCTGCTGATGTCATCAGCCAGAGGAACGAACTGGTGGTGTAGAGCTGCAAAGACATAAACATGTACCAGAGGTGTAAGGTTGAATGAAAGTTATCATGACTTATATAATAGGAAGTGTAGGACCCACATTACTGGTGTTGGGGATCTTGTGCTGCGTTCAAGGCAGCTCAGAACTCTGAAGTTTCAGCTCAGGGATTCCGACTTCCGACATCCTTGCATTCAATTGTTGTCACTGTCTGCGTACACTGTAACGTGAGAGACGGTGATTCAACATCTGCATCATCTCTAGCTTACTGAACAAGGCTAGCTAATTTAATCAGTAGAACAGTGTTTAGTTTTTTCACATATTGCTATAAGTAGAGTGAAATAAAAATGATACAAATGCATATCGCTTCAAATTGTGTTTTAAAACGTCAACAAACACCTTTACAATAACTTCATTCTTACCGTGAACGATGAAGGCCGCCATGTTTTATGTTGCTTCGACGTCAGGTTTTTTCAAATCATTCAAATCATTTTTAACAACTCGGAGCTCGTTTTTTTCCGAGTTCCAAGGTGTCTTGAATGCAGCATTGGTGCCACAGCTTAATAACTTCGGCTACCAGAATTAATAACTACATAAAGTAATAGTATTAAATTAGCATTAAATCCACCTTGGAGCATCATCCCAGGCAATATATTAAATCAGTCTCATAAATAAACTAGCGATTTGAAACAATGATTATTAACTCATTAACAATAACTGAAGTTACCCAATCAGTTGTCAATGAAGGTTGAAGATTTTAGGGTTTTACAGAATATGTATTCAAAATCACTTATTTAACAAACCATACATGAAAACACTCAATGTCTAATCTTATAAAGTCCTTCCTATGCTGAGTGCTCGGCAGGTGCCGCTGGATGAAAAATTCAGGGGATCACCAAAGACATTAGAATCCACCCTGTAAAAACTTTGTACACCTACAGCAGATTTCGTACTCATTGATCCAGCTCATGTCAGTATAATGTATTTCTGCCCGGTCTCAGGTGAAGGGCTGACCATCAAGTCCACACTGCCATCCACAGAGCCAAGCTGCTCACTTACCCCCAATTTCCACAGCATCCGTCACAGCTCCGTTCCGACTCCGGTCCGACTCACGCAGCAAACCCTCGCCCACTGAATCCGTTCCAGCTCCGTCTCCGATCCGTT